>CAJVGC010000001.1:65435065-65594967 GCA_910822075.1 Senecio squalidus | reverse complement strand
AACGACTTTATTACCGCTTGATAAATGAAAAACAAAGACAGTTTTTTTCCTATTCATATTTCTTCTTGTTCATTCAGTTACTTTGTTTGCTACACAATAAGGGATTTAGGATTTTCAGGTTCAATATATTCCATCTTAAGCATTTCTTCATAGATCTTGTCATATCAAGAAAACTTTTGTTCCGTTTGATTTCAGTTTTTAAGCCTGGAAGTCATTGCAATTTGAAGCCATATTTTGGTGAAATCAAACATATAATCTGTTTTTTCCTAGATGTAATACAACTCACATAATATATTTGTTATTCTTTTTGTTTCGTGTTCAAAAAATCAGAGAGCCTTGTGGCTTGTGGCACTGATACCACTTTGTTGAAAATCAGGGATATAAGGAGAGAAAATCACAATCAACCTTAAAATGATTACAGAGAATATTAAGAATCTCAATGAATTGATCCACATCCATGATTCAAGTGTGTTTAATGTTGAGAATAAACTATATTAAAAAAAAACAAGAAGTATAAGAATGAGAATTCGATCTTTAGTGATGAATTCCAAACTTAGAAATCAATGCAAATCATATTTAACGATATCCGCACTTGAGTAATCAAAAATTTCCATCGGATGCTAGTTCTCAATTACCAAATAGGGGACAATGTAAAAAACAAGTATGTGAGATCAAAATGGAGTTGGGGGTTTTCATATATTGATAGCAACATTGCTAGATTGTTGTACATTGACACAAATGTTGATACCTAAATCAAATGATCTACATGAAGAGGATGAACACCTACCAAGAATACTGAGACCCAAAATAATAATACTCTAAATCCTTGAAGATGTTGAAACCCACCCTAAACCCTCCACAATTTATTGATGAATCTAAAACCCAAGTTTTAAATAATCATTGATGAAATCAGCATATATACATACGACCCACACATAAACTCACACATAATGAGTACATAAACCGTAAAATAAAAGAGATGAGGAAAGCAGAGGTTTGAGGTGGTGGTGTTCATAAGAGATGGTAGTCCGGCAATGACGAGTGGCCGAGGATAAGGTATTTTCAATGAATTTTCATAACCCCAACTTGTTGAGGAATGGCACATTACCTAATATTAAGGAATGAATAAGGTCTTCTTCATGAGTTTTCACACATTTAGGAGTGTTTGGTCGGTGGTAATTTACATGATAGTTGGTTAACTATAGATGATATATAGTTGGTTAACTAGAATGTAAGATTGTATTGTAGTTAACCAACCACCGTCTTTAGTTAGCACTACAATTCCCTATACGTTATAACCCCCAACCAAGCACCCCTCAATTAAACAGTACTCCGTATAAGTTTATATAAGAAATTTTTATACGTTAATTGTTTCAAAAATATACATTTATTTTGTGGAAAAAAATGAGTTAAAAAGCCTATAATTGATGTTAATCAAGACTACCACGTCCTTGGCCTCTCCTGTTTTATAGCTTCTCTTTTCATTATTTCTATACTTAGATATTCAACATAGGATCATCCATGCATGCATACCTTCTCCAATAATGAAAAGAACTCATTGATGATGGTATGATCTAAATCTTCAGCCATGGAAACCGATAAGAAGAGCCTCCTAAAATCGTCTTCGTCCATCTCCAAATCCTTCCGTCTCCGTTCTCCATCTCTCAACTCCTTACGCCTGCGTCGTATCTTTGATTTATTCGATACAGATCATGACTCCATCATTTCCGTTGATGAGCTTACCCGTGCATTGGTACTCCTAGGCCTCGAAACCAAGGAAAGTGAGCTTGATTCCGTGATTAAATCCTTCATTCAACCAGGAAACAACGGACTCACCTTTGAAGACTTCCAAGCATTGCACAAGTCATTGGACGAATTGTTCTTTGAAGATGGCGATGGAAACGATGATGAGAACGCAAACGTTGATACTGGTAAGCAAGAGGAGGCGGATCTCACGGAGGCGTTTAAGGTGTTTGATGAAGATGGTGATGGGTTCATTTCAGCTACCGAGTTGCAAGTGGTGCTTAAGAAATTAGGGTTTGTTGAGGCGAGTGAAATGGAGAGAGTGGAAAGGATGATATCGTCTGTTGATCGAAACTCTGATGGAGTCGTCGACTTTTCTGAATTTAAGGACATGATGAAAAGTGTCGTCGCCCTTAAATAACCCCTTTTTCTACATTTCATTGTAAATTTGGTATCTATATATCAATAGTAGAGACACACAAAAGGCTCAAACGCCATGAACCGGTTAAGACTCGTCCGGTAAGGGTAATACGACATTGTTTATTAACTTTACGTTTGTTTAAATTATGTCGTTAATTATGTATTATAAAAATATGTTATATCGTGATTCACTGAAGAAATAAAATTCTTTTTCGATTACTTTGAAGTGGAGCTGTGTACAAGACGAAAGAGGTAACCAAAGGATCAATAAAGTAACAATTCTTAAACAAACCCGAGAACCAAATATATATAAGAATGCTTCTTATGAGTGAAAACGACATACAATTTTAGTACAATGTATATAGAACTCAGTGAAAACGTAATATAAAAGTAAATGTCATTTTCCAATTTACAATTCACAAATTAAAACATAAATGACTCATTTAGGAAGAATAAAAGTTGTCGTTATGTAAATCCTAGTTGATGGCTCATAAGAGGAGGAGTATATGCAGTGTAAAACTATATGGCAATTTTGCAAATGTACGTCTTCGGTAAGATTAGAATATAGATTATCCCTTTCGATACAGAAATCATAAATATGCAAACCTCAAAGGTGCTTGTTATACGGAACAAAACTGAAGACACGTAACACAATTTACGCTAAGTAATTGTAAATTTAAGGATTATTTCTGTCTCTCTCTAGGTACTCCCCGTCAATAAGGCTTTCAATCCTCTTTTTCAAGTCGGATGGCTTTATAGAAGACTTCAGCTATGTTACAAGAAAACAAAGTAATTCAAATCAGCCAATTTTCGGGGTCTAACAAAATAGTTGTCAAATGGAACAACTGACCCAAATTTTGTCTTGTACACAATACTCGTTTTGAACCAACCCATTTGGACCTGTTATCCAACACGACCATTTGCCACCTCTAATTTTGAGAAAGGCAATAGTAGAACTAGTTTGAACATAAAAGAATCATTATCATTCACCTCCTTACAATTTGGAATTTGAAAACAAAGTCGATCATCACAGATTCCTTGTTCTCAATGACTCTCATGATGGTTGGGATTGCATCATCACAGAATCTCGCATTTTTGAAAACAAAGCAATGAGAAAAGTAATTGAACAAAATTCTTTAGTCGCGATTAATGACGAAACCTGATGGAATAAGTTGATCCCAAAAAAGATAAACATAAATTCTTGGAGGATAGCTAATGTGGGGTTACCGAATCGAATTAACATTGACAGAAAGGTATCGATATTCATTCAACTCGGTGCCCAATATGTGACGAGGATCAAGAAACAAAGATGGAAGATTTGAGAAAACTCATTATTTCCTAAATAAGTTAGTTGAATAATATTTAAAATTAAATAGCGATGTGACGGTGATGTGTTCGACAATTCATAAGTATGAAGTAAGCTCTCATCTTGTCATATATAATCATAATAATCGTGCACATCATTTACCTATGTTAATATTGGATATTCCCTCTCCATACAAATACAATATGTATGGAACATGAGTGAGTAGGTGGGACAAAGCTAAAGGAAGTTGATTAAAGAGAAGATCAAATTGTTACATCGACGCACTTTGATACTTTTCGTATTTAAAAACTTATTCATTTTCTTTATATCCAAAATAAGTTAATAGTTTAGTTTTTTATCTTGTAATTATTATAATACCGATAAATATTTGTATAAAAATAATTCAATACTAATTTTATTAAACTTATGAGATTATTTAAAATTTTAAAAAACTTATAAATTATTCTTTTTTTGGTTTATAAACTTACGAAATTGTAGTTATTATGTATTATTATTGAAGATTGTAATCTTTGATAACATAATAAGCGAAGAAAAATTGGTTATGAGATTTTAAAATTTTAATAAACTCACAACCTCAACAAATAAACTGAAACAAACATAGTAGATATTAAAAACCTAATTTTCTTTTAATAGCAAATAATAAATTATTAATATGAGTTTAATTTAAATGAAAAGTTAATTTGCAACATCGGTCCCTAAACAAGTTATACCATGTTCCTCCCGTGCGCAGTTCTGTGGTAGATCACCCTCCGGCAAACCTTAACCGGAATTCGTTACACCCATGGCGGCCTCATTTCTTCGCCGTCGAGTCTCACCGTCAACGGTTTCTCATATTCTTTTCTGCAATGGTACGTTAACCCCCCACCAAATAAAAAATTATTTTTCAATTTTATCTAAAATTCATATTTTTTTTGCAATTTATGCTAGCCTATAATTCAAATTACTTTAATTTCAAAGTTATTTGGGACATATAATAACTAATTTCATATATAATTTATTAACTAGGGTTTTCAAGAAATGATTGATATAAGAAAAACAATGAATTTTCAAGAAATGATGTTTTTCTATAGCCCGTTTAAAAACTTCATACATACATAATTATATTGTACATTCATAATAACCGCGTCTGCATTTATGAATAACCACTCCTAAGTACAACCTCATTATGCGTGTCTGAATTCCTTATCTGTAAACCTAGGGACTGAGGTTAGCTAACTACTATTTGCAATGTTAACTACAAGTCTACAACATTACCGTTTGCCGAGTTTATATATTAAAAAGGTTAAAAAATAACATCACATTTGAAGTTAGAAAGTAGTCATTTGAGAAAATGGATTGTTTTAAACGATTCCGTTAATTGTATAGATATCATCTTGGTTTTAAAAGGCGATAAGCGCTCCAAGGCGTTAAGAGTCAAAACACCAAGGTGTTATAGTAGGCAGTAGGAGAAAAAAAAAATACCAAAAAATACCCCATATTCCGACAAGTTTTGCCTTATGGTTCACAAACCAGCTTAGAAAAGGGCACATTTAGACAAATTAACCCGAAGGATGCCTATAATATCAGTTAAAAACAAAGGCTCTAAAAAGCCCTAAAGTGTCTAAGCATGAAAAGCGCCTGTTAACCGCTGCCTTTTAGCGCCTCACGTAAAAAGACCGCCTTGAGTAGCACAAGGCGTTAAGGCCATCGCCTATAGGCGCCTAACGCCTAAGCGGTGCATTTTAAACCAACGATATCATGATATGGTGTCGTTTTGTTGGTGTATCTCTTTCTCTTTTTTTGGATAGATGTTATAAGTTTTTTTTGGCTTTTATTATTTATATGATTTTATGTTTGGATCATCAGTTCGTATATGTGCTTCCTCAAGGCATTGTAGCAGTTCCACTCGTACATCGAAGTTTGATTTTACAGACATGACGTAAGAACATCTTATCCATGGTTATATTCCTAAGATTTTTTTACAGGAAGTGGATGTTTTCTCTTAGCACGGAATTTATTAAACTTATTTATTTTGTTTTTGTTGCATTTTAGTCGTCCTCACACTTGGTATCCAACCGCTCGACGAAAGAAGCGAAATGTAATTCTTCACGTTGGTCCTACAAACAGTGGGAAGACATATCACGCACTTAAACAGTTAGAGCGCAGTCCTACTGGTATATCAATATCAGTTATGCATGCCTTCTTAACGAATTTCCCACTAAAATCTTGCCGTTTTTTTTCTATATATTTATATTTTTTTGAAATTAGGTGTCTATTGTGGTCCTCTGAGATTATTAGCCTGGGAAGTAGCAAAACGGTTAAACAAAGCAAATGTTCCATGTGATCTTATCACTGGACAAGAAAAAAATGTTGTTGAAGGTTCACGACACAAAGCTGTCACTGTAGAAATGGCTGATGTCTCATCAGATTTTGATTGTGCTGTTATCGATGAAATTCAGGTTTGTCTGAATTTTTATAAAAACAAACAGCCCTTAATGTTATAAGTATTACACTACATTTTCGTATGCAGATGTTAGGGTGCAAAACACGTGGATTTTCATTTACCCGAGCACTTTTAGGAATTGCGGCTAATGAACTTCATTTGTGTGGAGATGCTGCTGCGGTTCCCCTAATTCAGGAAATTTTAAGCGTGACTGGTGATAATGTACAGGTAATGAAAGGATGCTTAGTGTGGATATTATGATTATATGATCTTGTCATTTATTTTAGTTCTACTTTTATATGATTTTTCTTGTTGTGTAGGTACAATATTATGAGCGGCTTTCACCATTAGTACCATTAAAGATCCCTCTTGGATCTTTTTCGAACATTAGAACCGGTGATTGTATCGTCACTTTCTCACGGCATAAAATATACAAACTAAAGGTCAGTGTAGTGTGTACTGATGTGTACATTTTTCTAAAATGAAGAACATGTAGATTCTTTTTCTAAATTTTCTAACTAAAACTTAATGTGCCTGATTTTCATTCTGTCAGAAAAAAATTGAAAATGATGGAAAACATTTGTGTTCCGTAGTTTATGGTTCATTGCCGTCCGAGACACGATCAAGGCAGGTATTTACTTCTTTCTGTTCTCACTAATTTAAACAGCAATTAATCATTTTGTATGTGTCCTAACATCTAAAATAAAAAGGTTACATTTTTTGTTAAAAACCACAGGCAACAATGTTTAATGATGAAAGTAGCGAGTTCGATGTTCTTGTAGCGAGTGATGCCATTGGCATGGGCCTCAATCTTAACATTTCCAGAATTATATTCTCGGAAATGGAAAAGTTTGATGGACTGGAAATGCGACCACTTTCTGTATCGGAAATAAAACAAATTGCAGGTAAGTAATATCTTGTATGAAACATATCTTACATTCTAATTCTTACAATTCACTTTTGTACACAGACACATATGGGCCCTTTAAAGTTGACACTTTTACGAATATATATTGTAGGTAGAGCCGGAAGGTATGGTTCTAAATTTCCCGTTGGTGAAGTGACATGTTTAGACAAAAAAGACCTACCCTTGATTCATTCCTCACTCATCTGCCCATCTCCTATTCTAGAGGTATGCTAGTCTCATTATTTCCATTTGAATCTAACTTTTGCGTCAGAAAATTGTTTTTTTAGTGGTTCTTTAAAACCTTTTTTTTTTATGTTGCAGAGCGCTGGATTATTTCCCACCTTTGACCTTTTATACATGTACTCCCGTTCACATCTAAATGTTGGCCTGTGCCAAATACTGGTTAGTTATATATACTTTTGCTAGCCATCGACAGTGCATGTTCTGTTGAATTTTTTAATTACGGTGTGATATTTTTTTTTTCTTCAGGAAGAATTTGTTGAAAAGGCCAAGTTATCGGCAAACTATTTTATTACTAATTGTGATGAAATGTTGGTATGCCTTGCAAATCCTTTTTCCCGCCATTTAATGATCTAAATAAGTGAATTAAGTAGGTGTATTATGTTTAATACTATTGTTTGGTGTACATTTTTCTAGTTATCCAGTTATTTCATTTTATATTTCGTTACAACAGAAAGTTGCTGCAGTACTTGACGAGCTACCTATTTCTTTGCATGATAAGTACCTTTTTTGTCTTAGGTACGTTTTTTTTTGTGCCATTAGAACTTGTTTAGACTTTACACGATTAAGATGGATAATACTTTGCTGTTAACTCGTTAATGGATTGATAATTGGTTTATGCAGTCCTGCCGACATGAGTGATGAAATATTATCACAAGGACTTACACAGGTAATATCTACTAATATATTTATTTTCTTCGTCGGTAATTGGGATTACATGGGATGATAATAAACTTCCTTTTTTTATAATTTAGTTTGCTCAAACATATGCAAAGACGCGAATAGTTCACCTTCGGGAAATATTTACCCCGGGCACACTTAAGGTGCCAAAGACTCAAGCTGAACTTAAAGAACTTGAATCAATTCATAAGGTACATTTCTTTATGACCTTAATAAGTTTTTCCCGATATTGTAACTGACATGTCTTGAATAACCTCAAATCGAAACACTAGGTTAGTTTAACTAAACAATGGCGGAATCATGATTTAGTTATTAAATTGATGAATTAGAAGATTAATCAAACGTAAAATTGTTAAATATTGATTTTATTCAAAGCCACAAATTGGCGGGAAAGGTTGTTACAATACAGTTTGACTAATATACTCACAAATACAAGCACACTTCACAATGTAACCCTCAGGCTAAGAATATCACTTAAATTACAAAAGAAATCATCCATATGTTTATTTAAAAACACTTCGGATGAACTAAAACACTAAGTCTTCACTTTGATTTAACTCTGATGAACTTTACTTTAACTCGGAAGGTTTGTTCTTCAGAGTTAATTTTCTTCAGTGTTGACTTCTTAAGGTTTAACTCGGATGTTGAAAGTGTTCATCCGAGTTAAACACTTAACACTAAAATCACTTTGATGTAGAATTAAAGCTTCAGCCCAGACTTCTATTTTAGCTCCAACAGTAACTAATATTTCCCACTTGTTTTACGTCAAGGTCTTGGAACTGTATGTGTGGTTAAGTTTTCGGCTCGATGATTCCTTCCCAGACCAAGAAATCGCGGCATCACAAAAATCAATTTGTGGCATGTACGTAAATCATAATCTTCTCAATTTATTTATTTACATCAATTGTCAAAGTTTTATCGAATTTCTTAAACCTCGTTTTCAGGTTAATTGAGGAGTTTCTGGAAAGATCAGGGTTCCAGAAGCCGATACCAAAAAGATTAAAACAATATTGATACATTACACCGGGATCAGTGTGCTCCCAAATTTACAACCATACTTTTGTTTCATTTGATTTCATCAAAGTGAAGAGAATAGAGTAATTTTCGAACAAAATCAGTTTGAGGTCAAATTGGATTTAACAAGCAACTGTGAGAACTCATTTTTTATATCTTTTCTCTCTGTTGCTCAATGGAAATGAGGATCGATATAATTGTGCTAATTTGATGCAGGATAGTGTAGAATATATCTGAAGATGGATCAAGCAAGAACACGTTTTGATACCGTTAGTTGAAAATGTATTATAATTTTTTATTTTTAGGAAAAATAAACTATAATGTTTCTGAATAACATCTTATGCATCCACAAATAAGTAACATCTTCATTCTTGATTTTTGTGTTTCTAATCTTAAAAACTTTTATGTTTGAACCAAGGCTCTTTCCTTCATTTTCGATCTTTCAAGACGATTTTTGACTGATTTTTGCTGGTTATTCAACCCTTTTTTCTAATAGTAATTCTTTAGAAAAGGTTATATTTGCCAGTTTTTTTTTACTTGTCTGTATATTAGTGAGATTGATTGATAGTGGTTAACTATTTCGTCTCATTATCGAGTTGAAACCCCGATCACAATCGAAAATATAGAAGTTGATGACAAAACCAACAAAACGGTTGACACAGTTTGATTCTAGTCTGGTTTTGAACAACTAGATGTTGAATATATATATTTTGAATCAAGAATCGAACCATTAAGGAACATACATTTCGCCTAATTCAATGTCATGTCACTTGTGCACACCCGAGTGTTCAAGTATCGACGGGTGGATCATTGTTTAATGGATATTTTGACAGAGTTAACGAATAGGGATCAAGTAAGAGCTTACGTTAATGCCTTTTTGAAAGAAAAAAAAGGTTCAAAAGATGCGATTAATATAATTAAAGCGAAAAGATAATGTTATTTGACTAGTAGCAACAATGTCGAAAACTAGATAATTTTGATTGTAAGATCACTATTATAAGTTAAAGTGAAAAAAAAGTGAAGATAACATTTGAATTAAATTAAATTATAATAATTATCAACGTGTATACTACAAAACTTTTATATAAAACATGTCAAATAGATAAATGAAAAAATCTTGATTTATCATTGGGTCAAATGTAGCAAAAGTAAACATGTCAAATGTACCAATCTCGATTAATCAAAAAATTGAAACTACACTTTTAGAATTAGTCCCAAATAGGGACGGTGTTTATTGGCTCGGATTTTCGGGTTTTCTGAATCATGTTGTTCGGGTTTTAGATTTTCTTATCTAATTCGAAATATTAATTTGGATTTTATTTTACACTTATGTTCTGACTTGAATTCAAAAATCCAAACACGAGTCAAGTTCGGTTCAACTTAATAAAAATAAAATTCAAAAATTCAAATTTGCATCAAATTCGAGTGTCGTCAATTTTTTTTAATAACAAACTAGTTTATTAAACTTAAAGTCAAGTAAATAAACTTGTTAATCAAATATAAACTTCCATATAATATTATAGAATATACTTAAAAAGTTGATGTAAAATATATTCGAGTTTCATGACGAGATGTTGGAAAACAAAGAAATTTAAAATCAATTTGAAAACAGATCTATAATTCGAATCGGGTCCAAATTGCTTCGAAAACTAAGAAACTTCACTTGAATCAGTTCAAATTTCATTTTAAATAGAACAGTTTGCTATAATGTAGTTAGTGAAAGACATGTTTCGTATCATTAAATAAACTTAAAACTTTCTTATATATTAATAAAACGTATTTAATACACATTTATTATAAAACTCAAAATACCGAACATCGAACACCGAACATCGAACACCGAACACCTTATTCATAATTGTCGTGACGGACATCGTGCACGAGGAAATGGCTTACCATTTTTCGGTTATATTAATTAATAAAGCAACTTTCTATAAATATTAACCCGTAAATAAAGAAAATACTTTTATTCATTTGTAGTTAAATATTTTAACTAAAAAGAGCGCCGTATAAAACAAATACATTTTTGCTTGGTTAGTGGATTCAACGAAAGCACTAATCTCTTTTTCTTCAAATGATATAATAACTTTCTTTTTACTTAGATCCAATTTATTGACAGCTTTATATTTGATAAAAAAAAAACATGAAAATTTGGTAATCCTTTATAAACATCTTATATTTTCTCCATAAATATATTTAATTAAATCTAATAATGAACCCTAAATCCGAGTTTTTAAATAGATTTTGACCTTTTGGGTACATATATAAGAATTACGGAAAATTAGACAAAAATATAACGAACATTCATCGAATTGTCGAATTGTCATCGTATGTAATGAGTTAAAAAAAAATACTATCATGTAATATAACAAATTCTGAATCAATTAATATCTTATTTAAAAATTAACTAAATCTCGTTAGCTTTTTAAATTAATTAAATCTATAAACAATTTTAAAGTTACGTGTCATATATGTTATGTAATATATCATTTATATTTATAGTGATTTATGAAAAGATATTCATCCAAATTCTAAAATAAAAAATAATACGATCAACATGTGTTAAACCATACATAACATGTATTAATAAAAACAATGTACAAAACTATTACCATCTTTAATCTTTAATATAATAAAAGAGTGGTCTTAAATGTCACATGACGAAATAAGGTCCTTTGATGGATTAACTTTTTTGATTTCAGCAGTTAGATCAGGTTGATGATGTCATCAAAGATTATTTTCACTTTACACCCTCTGACAATACATAATTACATTTTCTATTTCACTCCATCTTCACTTAAATAAAGAAAACATAATTCTAATTTACTTATAAATCGCTCAATTTGAATTATGATTTACTTTATTTTTATTCTTAAATCGTCTAATACAAGGTATCAAAACATGTGTATAAACGTAAAGGTGTAAATGTTATTATAACTATAAACATGTGTAAACGTAAAAATATATATGTTATTATACGTGTAAAATTGTGTTCTCATAATAACTTAATATCTACATAAAAATAAAATTTACGATTCAATTTTTATCTTTATCCACGCTATCGCGAGACAATAATCTAGTATTTCAATATATTACAAGATTTAAGTTAACTTTTATATATAATTTTAACAGAATAAAAGTTTGTTACATTGTATGATAATTTTTAAAGTTTATTACATACAACGATAATTTAATAAAAGTTTGTTACATTTCTGTTAAGTTTTTTCATGATAATTAATAGACAACGATGTCATAATCGATGTAAATGGAGGAAACAACACACAAAAAGCAAGATGAAATCTATATAACCTCGACGGGATGCCCAAATATCTTTTCCAATATTTAGTTCTATATTCCGATATTCCGTTAGAATGACCGATGCATGCAAATATAATTTAGTGTACGTTTACAACTATCACTTCGTAGATTTCATAAGGACTGTTTTTCTAGTTTTGTAGTAGTTATCTAGATGTGGATTCACAAAACAACATTGACGTAACATGCAACAACCTTTTAAGATGTCGATACTAACAAACTTTTATTTTGTGTGCATAAAATAGTATCGTTATGTTGACATATAACCATTTGTGCTTCTCATCTTTTGTCATTACTTATCTTATCTTAAGAAATTATCTAAATTTTGGTCAGAATTGTGACGTGCACCATACCCATCTTTTAAAAGGCACATTAAAGATGGTTTTTAACTTTCGAACAATCGCTAACGACAGGCTAACGAGTCATGAGTTATGAGCAATCAATCTTGACTTGTACAAAATGCACATCAATCACTCTTATTAGCATTTGAAAAAGCCGTACAAAAGGTTATTTTTCAAATTTCTTTTGGAAAAGGAGTTATTCTCGTAATCGAGAGGATAAGTTCGTGGAAACCGCAGTTCAAAGTCTACGTATGTTTATACAAACATAAATTTATTTAAGAGCAAAATACTGATCTGATTTAATTTTTTTCCGTTATCAGAAAGCTTCTTTAAAAGTAACATGTCTGATAAATGAAACTTTAACCAAGCCAACAAAGCTTATGATAAAATCGATTTGAGAGTTACATTCAAATAAACAAGATTAGTGATTTCTGTTAATTTAATTTTTTAATATTGAATCTTTGTAGTTTAGTGATTTTTGAATATATAATTCATGTTGGATCCCTTTAACAAAAGCATATGCTATATATTTTTGGCAGCTATATTATAATAGTAATGCATCCCTCATCTACATCCTAGTGTAATTGCAGAAAGAAAAGCAAAGTTTGGATTGAATATCTAATCAAGAAAGCTATAGGCCTTCACATTATCTTAATATGCTTCATACATAATATTAAAAGGGTTATGTTTTGTTATTTTTGTCAATAACTTAATATAACACCTCAATATTTTATTAAATGATTAAGTTGGTGAGCATAGTTGTCAACTCGTGATTCGCGACGTGACTCATTTTTTCAATATATAATCCGTGACTTGGTTCATAACTTGACTCGTAAATGTCACGATATTGAAAAAGATATGTAAAAAAATATATAAAATATATGATACACAAACATTTACCGTATATAATTAATATTTAAGCCTTTTAACAGTATTGATTAAGCAATTTAAAACTTAAAATGTTAAATAGTTTACTATTAAGATGAAGATAATTTAATATCAACAAATTTACAATACACATATAAGAATCAAATAAAACAATTAAATCTTTGAAAGATAATTATGATTTATGAACTATATAAAAGTTTAAACTAAAACTCCACTAAAACTCATCACCTAAATTCTACAACGTTTAAATTCAAATAACCAAATTAAAAATTATAAATAAGCAAGAAGTAAAACATATTAAAGTTAACCTTTTCAATATGTATTACCTGTCACATACCCTAATGAAATTCATCATTCATTTCTACAAATCAAACCTGTTTCGCATAAATAATAAAGAACCTGCAAGTTTCATACTTCCATATTGTTTTTCTGTAAAATTACTAGATCTATGGACTATGATGAAGACCATTCAAGACTTGAGTGATGCAAACACAAAAATATAAGGGTGAAGAAATTACAACCAAACTTCAAAAATTAAGCTTGGACCAAGTCAATAACCGTCGGATAACGGTTTCTTTCCTGACTCGAACAAGTTCCGAGTACCGAATCGGACTGAGTTTTACAAAAACCAGCGAGTCATGGTCGAGTCACGCCTAAGTCCAAGTCAAGGACCAAGTCGGCTCTTTTTTAGTGTTTTCTGACTCGACTCATACGAGTAAACTAATGACTTATACAAGTTTAACAACTATGTTGGTGAGTAATAGAGTATTGAATTATTTCAAAGAACTTTAACCTTAAAATATAAAAACCAAACATATTTTCTTTTGATTGAAATAAACCAAACATATTTTAAATTACAAGAGTTACGCTTTTATTGTGATTAAATGGCCTTAAAGAAGCCAAGAAGGATAGCCCGACATCTTGGGTACTACCAGTTTCACAAACAATATGAAGAAAGTAAATCATAGTAAAAAGTCACATGGTTTGATCGAATCCTAGACCTCTGTATTATCTAGGATGTATACTCGTGATCGCTAAGCTAACTTTGGACTTGAAAAGAAACATTACAATGTATTTCTAATATATTAATTGCTAATGTATTGTTGAGTTAGTCTCAAGCAAAATTCAATATTGTCTTTTACATATCGTCCTAAGAGATGGACGTGTAAACCCGTTAGTATTGTCAGTTATCAATATTTTACGATTATACTGATTAATTTAATTTATAATAAAATATATTGTTTTTAAAGTTACTATGGCAAAGTAAAGAACTAACTTTGAATCCCACCTTGTTTTACACATCAAAGTGTTCAAATTTCAGGTGTGGTTTATTTTAGTTTTATTTTTCACTATAGGAATGCGACATATATAAAAAGTTTACAAAAATTACATACAAAATAAATAGTTATTGATATTTGACCAATCACATAAAAGTATTCATTATCTCTTCTATTTTTTTTATCATTCAAAAAAATGACAACTTATCTTGTATATAAACTTTTATAAAGTTTTTGTTTGTATATCATTTCTCATATATAAATTTTATAATTTGTTTATATAGAATTTCTAATTAAAATCTTTTAGAAAGTAAGAACTAATTAAATAGAAAAATTAGTTAATAGTATGTGGTAGTGCAAGTGTGCACATGGTTGATGGGGTCCTTAATCGGGTCTATTTACGGCAATAGCATGTTCAAATAAAGCAAACCAAACGGCTTAAAGTTAACCATCACAATTTGGTTGGATGTTCATGCACAATGTTGCCCTCCATATGCACCACCTTTGTCTCATCCTTTTTAACCTAGCGATCTTCAAATGGGTCGGACAAGTTAAATTTGCCGAAACCTACATAGTGTGCATTAATATATTTCAATCCCCTAACACGATTTACTAAAAGACATAGACATCAGCATAATAAAAGCGTAATCTTATACTTATATTCAATACTCAACCTACTCGTTTTGACATGAACTAAAAAGTTACTAGTTTTGACCCTTATGACGCTAATACATTTTGTCATCTCTAAGTTAGTCTAACCAACTGCTTTGGTCTATTGGACCTTTAATATATAATCGGTTCACGTTCACATCAGTCACTAATCTTTAGTCATAACACATTATCTTGTCCTTATCGTGACAAGACCCGACAAAGTAGTTTTGTTTCTTTGTAAACTCGAACACGGGCTAGCAAAATATGTGGTTTGTATAGCCATTACGATTGTTCAATCTAATAAAATGTAATGCATCAACTTGACTCATCATTACTTTTTCTACCTCTCTTAAACTATTTTGTAACTAATTATGTTTAAACCTATAACTAATATGAATCATTGATTTCCAATTTATTATCAGATAAGGTCCCCATTGTTATGAATAAAAGTGATTAATATTCAAGATAATTAATTAATTATATTTATGGAATCAGTCAAGAAAAAAATACAACCCAAATTGATAACTGCAAGTTGCAATGCCTCTAGATAAAAGTGATGACTACTACCATCTAGTGGAACAAGTGACACCTTTGCTCGATGTTGATGTTCACATACTCCCTCAGAGCATCCGTAGTTTATACAATCTTTTAGAGTTGTATGAACCCCCATATCATCATTTATCATTCTATATAACTTTAGTTTCAAACTTCTCTAATTCGTACAATGCAATAACCCATTATCCCCCCACCCCCACCCCCACCCCCACCCCCATGTAGACTCTATACAACTTGCCACATGTAAACATTAGAGATGCTCTCACTATTCAAGTTTCAAATATTTAACGTGCTTCATTTTTTTGGTTTTAGGACATATAACTTTTCGTTTTAAAATAAATATCCACGTTAATATTTTAATTATTTAAAACATATAAAAAAAATAAAGATAACATGTTATTGATTGACAATTAGGGTGGATCCACAGATATACCAGGATATCCCCGGATACCCATAACTTCATTTCATTTAGTGTAAAAATGTTTGAAATTTTCAATTTTAATTAATTGAAACATTATTAAACTTATGTTTTATTGTCTCGAGTTTGTTGTTCGGTCTTCGTTTGATATTATTGATTATGATTTAGGTAACATGTATGAGCACAAAGCAAGAATTGATGAATTGGCTGAAGAAATGCAAGAAAAGGACTAAAGGTACGTGAAGTTTGAAGCTGGAAGTCCACTGCTACGTAGTGGAAAGTGATGCGACGCAACAAGGCTTCAGTTTACATAACCCTTGTTGATAAGGAGACCGTTGTGGCACATTAGATGTTGATGCGACATAGTGACATGTTTTTGGGCTCCGGATTTCGACCCTATTTAAGAGAAGAATTAACCCTAAAAGATATATCAGTTATTGGAGGGTAAACCTTAGATATCAAAATCGATTTTCGATCAATAGAATAGGAGAAAAGAAAATTTTGAAGAGAAATCTTCATTCATTACGATTTTCCAACTCAATTACTTTAAGACTTCGAAAAGGACTAAAGGTACGTGAAGTTTGAAGCTAGAAGTCCACTGCTAAGTGAACTATCCAAGCGAATGCATTTCTTTTATTGAAGTATCAATTCACATCTTTCTCTAATATCATTTTAAGTGATACGTTACTTTTTTACATTTAGATTAAGCAACGTGACAACTCGGTCACAACCACCACTTTTAAGTATCATAATTTCTTTACTCAATTTTAATACACGTTCCCTGCGAACGAACATGACTTACCTAAGTTATACTATACATGATTAGGTCCACAGCCCAAGTGTGTGTAGTCGAGTATTAGAGGATTTCATGTTTTTAAAAAGAGACTAGATTTAACACATCAAGTTTTTGGCGCCGCCACCGGGGATTGAAATTTAAAGTTTTGCTATAGAATTGTTATTCGATCCTTTTGGATACTCACGTATCTGAAAGTTATTTATTTGTTTGATTAATCACTGGTGCGTTTGACGGTTTAGTTACTTGTGTTTTGCATGTATTCAGGGTAGTTGATGAACACAAGGTCTTCTGGGTTACCACTTAAAAGTCCGTTGTCAAATCCAGGGGTATCGAAAAGGCGCAACAAGAAACCAAAGAACAAAACACTATTCAATATTTCATGTCCTAATCTAGCATGCCAAAGAGTTGAATTATCTATGCTAGAAGTAGACATAAAAGCAGAATTGACAATAGAATGATTAATATTAGGTCTAAACATTCTATTGCATAAATAACCAAAACCAATAAACAAACCATGTTTTGACAAAAAAATCTATCCGATTGAATTACTTGCTTGTAACCACAATTATTCAAAACACTACTAGAAACTAAGTTTTTCTTTATTTGTGGTACATGCAAAACATCAAACAAATAAATAAATTTTCCGGAACTAAACTCTAAATCCACACATCATCGATCGTGAACAGGGATTGTTGACTCATTTCCCATATGAGGAATTGATCTATCATTAAGCGACTCGAAAGTCTTGAACCAACATCTATCCTTGCACACATGGGTGGTGGCACCCGAGTCAACCCACCACGCAACATCATCATCCTTTCGAGTTTTGGTTATTAGAACCATTTCCCGTACCGCTTGTGCCATTGGTATTTTTATTACCAATATTAACAACCTTGCAATCCCTTTTCAAGTGTCCAGAATTTCCACACTTCCAACAAGTCAATTTTGACTTCTTATTTGGATCAAACTTGTTGTTATCATGATGTTTACGCTTGCCCTTCTTTTCATTGTAACTGGTGGATATTATGTGTTCCACCATATTGACAACCGAGGTACCAACAACATTGTTTCTCTTTGGCTTGTCACTATCTTGCAACCTGAAGGATTTCTCAATACGCAAATGACTACCCAACTCAACAAGAGTTAAATCCTCCGTCTTATGTTTCAAAGTATGTTTAAAATCTTTCAAAGAAGGAGGGAGTTTATCAATGACACTAGAAACCGAAATGGCCTCATCCATGTTCATTTTATGTTATGTGAATTGACCAATCTGAAGAAGCTCATTATATTGTTCCATTACCGGTCTAGAATCGACCATTTTTTAATTATTAAAATTACTCACAAGGAACTTTTTGCTAGAGGCATCTTCGGACAAGTATCTGGTCTCAAGAGAGTCCCACAATTCTTTTGCAGATTCAAAATTTTGATAAAGGTCAAATAGGGAATCAACCATACCATTGAGGATTAAACCTCGACAAACGTAGTCGTCTTTCTCCTACTTGCTCCTCATGCGGATTTGTTCCACAGTAGCATCATCACCATCTTCTGGGCAGGGAGAACTCAACACGTACACCACACTCATGCTCGTGAGGAATAAGTGCAACTTCTTTTGCCAACGCCTAAAATAAACCCTTTCAAACTTGTCCTATTTGGAGAAATTCGCTGTCATGTGTTTCATTGTAGCCCAATTTGATTTCACAAAATAATCTCTGTTGATTGTTGGTAGTATTCCTTCGTTACAGGGTAAAGAAATCAGAATGGTAACCAGATATCTCAATGAATCGTGTTATCACTTTCCAAAAGATATTATTCGACCCTAATGCCTGGGTATCACGAATAATCACTTTAGGATAAGACAATGATTTTGTTCAAGATTTTAGGCACAAAATCGAGAACCCTTTTGCTGTAGATTAGGTGTTAGTGTTGTCTACATATCCTATAAACAAGTTTAGCATCAACGGAAAAATTGACATTACTTCGTTCGTGATACGGAGTCAACATGCAACTAATATTTTTGCCATAACTTCATTCGTGATAAGCTGTCAACATGCCACTTATATTTTCATCAAATGACTATCCTTATCACTAGTTATCGAAGTTTGAGAAGTTTGAGTTTATTGAACTCTCCTCTCTCTTACGCTAGATAGACATATTAGTATGGCATATATGCTTATAGCATATTTAGAATAGCTCATAAATCCCATTCGGCTAGTCAGGTAATTGGTTTATGTGTATCATGTTCTATATATACGTGTGCCAGTTATCGAAGTTCAATCAAATGTGAGTGTACTAAAGTCTCCTCTCTTACACTAGATTGACATATTAGTAAGGCATGTATGTGTTTTGCATATTTATAGCTCATACTAAATCCCGTTCGGCTACCTAGCTCTATGGTTTGTGTGTATCATGTTCTATACATACGTGTATAATAGAAAGTTCATAGTCATGAAATTATACACGAACCTTTTTGACCATTTTAACAACATATATATTTTGTTAGATAACACTTATTTGCCGTATTTTTTTTTTCTTCTTAAAATTCATTATGATAAATCCATAAACACAAAAATAAATTTTAATCTACGTTTATTAGTAATTATATAGGGTAGCACATTTTCTGGGAGTTTCTACCAACTAGTATCACATATAGGTAGAAGAGAACTATAGAGTTTGTAGTCTAACGGTATTAGAATTGACAAATGAGTGTAAAATTTGTCGGTTCCAACTCTCATAAATCAAGGACAAACTAATTATAAATATTTGTAATGTAAGATAATTAGGGTGTGTATGTGATAATCTTGGATTTCTCTGTGTATCGTGTAAATTCACTTTCCGTATTAAGTATATCAACCCTATAAGATGTCTGGGTTGCACTAAATCCTAATCGGGATAATACAAAGAGAATTGTCAATTTGTGTTCTAGGCACCAAAATCACAAATCGGAAAAGTAAAAGAATTGATAAATTTCGTTCTGTCAAAATGAGACCAATTTATCTGTATTAGGAAGACACATAATATGACAATTTTTAGAGGTTACCGACAGTTTTTCAGACAGTTATAACGGTCTGAAACTGTCCAAGATGTTAGGGTTTTGGCGGGAAAATTAAGGTTAGACCTTAATACAAATTCGTAAAAATCGTTTAGGTTTTAGGGCTTTGCCCCTTGACCCCTGCTTTTCTGTCATGGTTGAGTTCATATTAGCTCAACGAGTGTGCACTCCACACTTCCCTAACTCGTATCCGAGCTGAAGATGAAGTCACATCAGTCTCTATTAGTAAATCACATTACCTAAATGACCGTCGATAACACTAAAATCACCAACACGTAATGTGTGATTTAATACTTGATTTTCTAGAAGAAGAAAAAAAAGATAAATAGACTAGAAAAATTGTATAAACTACGTATAACAGAATACAAAACCATGATTTGATCAACAATTATACATGATTTGATCAACAATTATAGATAATTACCATGATATTAAAACTCTCTATTAATTAACAAGATGTTTGTATTATTGTTTTTCTCTTTATCTAAGCTATAATGGATTCTTTATGACAAAAAATACATGCAATGAAACCTCAAAAGGTAAGAAAGATTTGAAAGGTGCTTTGAGAAAAGGATGGCAGTGATGAATGCTGACGGTTATATGTGTCGGAGAGAATAAAGTTGAAAGATTCAAAAACACAACCGTAAACTAAAAGTATTTGATGTCTCACGTACTTTTTGTTTTATAAAAACTACAATAATTTGTGTTTTATTTTTTAGAATGTTTTAGAATAGTAAAATTATACCTAAATTTTTCATTGTTATGTTTGAACATGTGTTATAGTGAATGTAAACTTTATAAACTTAATCGATTAGAAATGATATCGCGACCATGGGAAAACCGAAAGTAATTCTCACTTTACTTTTTTTCCTTATACAACATTATCTCTAATGCACTTTGTACCACATACTATATAGTAGTAAAAAGCTAAAGAGAACATGCGGAGGATTTATGGTCAAGTGTATGAAAAAGGTATATTTATTTATATGAATGTATGTTTGTTACTTTAAGAATTTAGTCATATATTAGTAATCGAAAGAGCATTCGTTAGAATTAGTGTTAATTACGTGCATAAATGTGGATCTTTAGATGAAAATGGACAAAGCAAGGAATCGACATAATAGACGTGGGAACAAGTGAATAAGACGTTTTGAAGACTTATCAAATTTGAATCGTGTTCGTTTATTGGTTGATCTTTTAGATTGATATGTCGTTTTTCGTTTGTTAAACCCAAACGAGAAATTATTGAGACCTATTTTATAAGTCTAATAACCAATCTACTCCATTTATTTTTAACATTAGGCATATTGAAAGAAAAATGAAACAATAAACGGAGTACTTTGATTATTAGTCGTATGAATTAGATATGTTAATCATTTATTAACGCAAATCCGTTGTAAAATATTGTCGGTTTTAACTCATGAATCTTTTATGATTTAAGAATTCTATATGCTAACAGTCATGGATTCCACGTCCAAAAGTAAATACCTTTTTTTCTGTATCCAATCACAAGAAACTTATTTAATATTTTTTTCAATTCATTGAATATAATTAGAAAGTAAAGAAAAACTAATATAGATACGTACTTAATCATACTAATGTTCCTTTTTGACTAAAGAATTTGGTAACAATTTCTTAACTACCAATTAATTAATTTTTCTGCGACATAGTCTAATCGTCAAGAAAAAAATAATTAGTTTGTACGAAATGAATTGAGACCGTCATATCATATGAAGAACGGATGCATTTGGGCATATATCAATGATGTGGATGATCTTGAAGCTCAAAAGGCCGGCCAAAGCGCGTTTAGTGTATGTACATTAGAGACTTTCGAACTTGCTTAATATGGCATCGTCCCAATGGCCATTGCCACGAAGCAGATAGAAATCCAACACATTGCGCGCTGATAATGATCTTTTCTTTGTACCTGTACCAATTGACAATTTTTTAAATTATATTTAATGACGTATCAGATATATTAAGAATAGTTAATCATAAATGGCACATATGTTGATCATAATTTATTCGAAAAGTATGACGAAACACTATATCGATCATCAATAGAATGTATTTGTATTGTAGGTGCACATATGCGATCACATGCTTATTAGATTCCATATAGCACTAAGTCACTAAGAAAGCACAAAGTATAAAGTATAAATCTCTCAAAATATAAATACTAGAATTGTACGAGCTAGATAAAATAAATATATGAGACTTAATATATAATGTAAGAAAAGTTTTATGGTTACAAATTACAAACAAGAAAAACACAAAGAATAAAGTATTTATGTGGTCGGATTTTATAATATAAGAAAACTTAATAAGAAACCTTTTGAAAATGTTATATGGTTACAAATTACAAACTAGTAGAGCATTAAATTTTCCTTATAATTTAAATTTATTTTATTTTCATTAAAATAGTAGAATATCCCTTTTGGGAAACCCAAAATGTAAATGCTCCCATATGTTTGGAGTTCAAAAAATAAAGATTCCAATCAAATGTTTAATGGGCAAATCAAAATTTCTCTAAGTAAAGTTTAAAGATTCCTATCAAATATTTACAACATTATTGCAAATAATATCGTTAATATATGTATTAAAAAACTTGTAGCTTTATTAGTGTAAGAATAAAATTGAAAATATAAAAGCATAATGTAAAGACAATTAATTATTACTTAATATACACATAAATAAAGAATGTTTAAAAGTTTTAAAGAGTTGTAAATTCAAGAATCATACTAAAATCTTTTTTTTTTTCCTATTATTCTCATAGAAAAAATAATTATTTCAATACTTACACCACCTTTGCATATTCATGCATTAATAAATTGTTACGATCAACTTTAATATAAAGTTGTTCATAGTATATGCAACGAATAAACCATACATATAACTAATATCTAAGTAATTACCTTAGTAGCCATGGAAGTAAGCGAGATCGAAGACGAAGACGTTGGTGTTGTACTTGTCGAAAGAGCCGACAACCCGACATTGTAAGCCATTGTTCCATCGGGTTGATACAACCCGTAGTTCCTTTCGGAAGTGGGACCGGGCTTCATATCTTCATTAAACAAAGCAAACAGGTAAATCTCGAGCCTCATTTTAGGCCTCAATGGTGTCCCTTCACCACCCAATTGTCGTTTTAACAAATTCCGGTTATAAATGGCTGCATTTTGAGGAGTGGCACCAATTTCATTAGGGTCACCTTTTGAAGGCCAACCCGTCTCTGAAACCCGAACCTCAATTCCACCAAATCCTAACCGAGCCATCGCGAATATAACAGCGTCTACTTGAGCGTATAACATGTTGTCATAATGCATATTAGTATGAGGGTCTATCATGCCCGAATTCGGGTTGAAAAGTGCATAATCTATAGAGATTTCACTAGGGCTATCTTTATAAGCAAAATAAGGGTATGCGTTGATCCAAAAAGGAGATTTTGTATCCGAAAGAAACTGTAGAAGTTGCGTCATTATCGTTGTGAGTTCTGGCGTAAACGTTCCTTCTGATGGTGGATAGGAATTCGCGAGAACTGCCAACGAAGATGGTGTTGACACTTGAACCTGTTGTAACCCTAATTGAGTCAAGGCTCGTTGTAAGCTAACCATGGCTGGAACCAAATTCTCGAATAATGTCATATCATCTCCAGTGAACACCTCGTTTCCGACAGCAATTCCTGTTATTTTTGTGGCAGGAAAGTACGGTTTTATACGTGAAGACACCCATTGTAACGCTTGTTGTGGATCCATTAACGTTGCAAGCATATCATTTTCTACTGTCACGATAAGTTCAACCCCAGAATTAGCAAATGCGTTTAAGATATCAGGATTTGTGTCGTAGATTCGGGTTTTTGTGACTCTTAAGGATTTTAGAAGCTGGAGAACTTTATCTGGTGGAGGTAAATTGTTGCCAACTTGACCGTAATTTATACCAAGTGATTCAATGAATCCAAATCCTATGAACACAATTAAACACCAAACATGTAAATAAGAAAAAAATAAAAGAATTCAAATTACGGAAACGCCAATAGTTAATTAAAAACATGCAACATCATGGAAAATGATATGTATTGTTAGCGCGTGTTAACTTTTTACAATATGCGTAGTACGTAATCACCCTCCATTTGGTCTTGTTGCATACAAGATTCGTGCAGCTAACAATATCGATCATTTCCCCTATTCTTTTTTACTAGTTATGTAAATATAAAGTTAACGAAACCATAGGGTCGAAAGTTGTGATTAGCAAATTCCATTGAATCAAACAAACCTGACAAAGATAGAAAGATTCCAAGAACACATTGCAAAATGAAAGTTCTTTTAAGAGAAAGTTCCATATGTTTCGAGAGAGAAAGAATAGAGATTTAGACAGAGAGAGGAGGGAAGATGAATATTGGGTGTTTGTGTATATATATATAGATATATATGTATATATAGTTATATATATATGTATATATAATTATATATGTGTGTGAATGTATATATGGTTTTGCAGTGGAATTCTTTACTTTGCTTGTTAGAAATTGAAGGGTAATGAGAAGTTTAAACAGGTTGCTTTGTTTTTGAGGTTAGGGGCTCTCTTTCCTCTTAAGTAGTTGTCCTAAAAGACAAGCCCCCTTTTTATCAATTACTTTTTTATTTTTATTATTTCATAACAAAATCAAAGTCTTTGTGGAATTGACAAATATACCCCCATTACTTTCTTCACTCAAAAGTAATTGCAAACATGTGATGTTTTTTATGTGTGTTTTGGTTTATCATAAAAAAGGTAAGAGAAAGAAAGAATATGGGTGGTTCTATGGAATGGGATATATGTAAATTTCTGTTTCGAGTCTTAATAACCATAGTTTAATGATTGTGATAAAAATTACAGAAACTTTTTATACTCTCTTAAATTAGGGGTGATAAAAAAATATATCTACGGTTATTTATTAATGTATAATTAAATTAAATAAGTCGTATTTTAATATTTAACACAACCAATAAGACTCTTGTTGTTAAATTCCATTTTTTTTAAATCGACAACATTACCAAAATAAAGAAAAACATGTCGACCAAGAGAGAGTTACTAATTTTTGCGGGGAACCAAATATTAGAAAACCTAATAATATATTTTGCCCAAAAATTCTACTTTTTTCTTTCTGAAATTATAATCCACTTTGTTATTGACTATGTTCCAAAGTAAATGTCTATTCATATATTTTATTAATCAAAAAACCTTTTAAATAGTAAGGATAATGTTTTATTAGTTGCATTAAATATGTTGTTTGATTCTTATATAAACAAATTAAGAAACTAAAAGAGGTTGTGCACTAGAAATTACAAATATAATAATTTTTGCAGATGAAGAAAAACATTAACTTTGTTTTGAAAGGTTACAAAGTTTTTTTTTTTTTTTTTTTGGATAACTTAAAATATGTATTTTTTAATGAGATGATTTTCTAATTTGCGTTTCTTTTTTAATTCTAGTTGTTGCAACAAAAAGGTATAAGGAAATTTGTAGGGCATGCAATCTAAATATTACATCAGATTGTTGACCATTTGGAAGGGAAGATGTCGACCCAGTTTGCGTATATTCTATCTATAATTATATAATATATTAATATTAATTTATTACTATGTTAAACATAATATTTATTGGAACTAAAACTTAGATAAAATAGTTTAGATTCAATAATGCTGGTTATTTAATACGGACAAAGTGAAGTTACTACGGAAGAAAACAAGTTAATGCGGAGAAGACAAGTTACTATTGAAAGTTGATTACTACTGCTTACTATTGCTATGATCAAGTTAATACGGAAGAGTTAATGCGGACAAGAACTTGACATGCACGTTAGATTATTTAGAATTACTATTAGATTCAAATTGTATTTCCTATTTAGATAGATGTTGTTTCCTATTTAGTAGGTTAGCCTCAAGGTCTATATATAGATCCTTGTAGAATAGAAGAAACACGTTGTATTGTTCATCGAATTAATGCAATTGAGGCTTATAATTCAACAAATATATTGTTCTTAAATTGTTCTTATTTTGCAATATTATTTGTTTAGATCAACTTGTTAATATTAAAGTGTTCATCCGCTGCTGAACTTCTTTAATAGATCAAGATCTTAACGTAGGCAAACTTTAGGTTTATATAAACTTACTCGATCCTGACAAGTGGTATCAGAGCACAGGAGGTGCTCAAGATCCATTGATCTAACAAGTTTTTATAAGACTCAACACAGAAGAAATCAAATCAACAATCATGACTGATGTATCAATCAACAAAGTTCATGTGCTTAACAGTAATGAATTTGATCTCTGGAAGCTACGTATCAAGCAACACATATTGTTATCTGAATATACAGTATGGGATGTAATTGTTAATGGAAACAAGCCAGCCACCAACTTTGCTGCTGATGGACAACCTGGTGTTGTTACTCGTCAGCCATTAACTGATCTGGAGAGAAGAGAAAAGAAAACGGAGATTAAAGCTCTTAGTACTCTTTTGATTGCCATTCCCAATGAATACCAATCGCAATTTGAAGAATATCAAGATGCCAAGTCATTATGGGAAGCATTAGAGAAGAGATTCAGCGGCGCAAAGAATACAAAGAAGAATAAAAAGGCTATTCTCAAGCAAGAATACGAAAATTTCAAATCTTTGAAAGAAGAAAAGATGATACAGACGTTTGACAGATACAAGAAGCTTACAGGAGAATTGGTAAGTGCAGGAGTAAAATATGATAAAGATGACATCAATAGAAAGTTCATAAGATCCTTAGGTGATGAATGGGTTATCTACATTGTATTGTATAGACAAGGAGATAAACTGGAAGAGATGGAACTTGATGATCTATACAACGATCTGAGAGTATTTGAATCAGAAGTCGAAGCAAAGAAATCTAGCAACAGTACTCACAATATTAACAATGTTAATACTGCTCTAATCACATCCTCTGGAACAACAAAACATGAAGCTGGAGAAGATTTGTCCTTTGAAGCATTCATCTCTCAAAGTTCAAGTCTCACTAATGATGATCTGAAAAAGATCCATCAAGATGACTGGGAGGAGATGGATCTGAAGTGGCAAATGGCGATGTTAGCTTTACGAGCTAGGAGGTTTGTGAACAGATCAGGAAGGAGATTTAATCCAAGGAACAATGAAAGAATTGCCTTTGATAAGAGCAAGGTGAAGTGCTATGAATGTAATGAACCAGGGCACTTCGCAAGGGAATGCAAGAACAAGTCTAAATCCAACAACTCAAGAAACACATAAGACAACAATCCAAGTGCACTTGTTTCACAAGATGTATTTGGATATGATTGGAATGACTTAGCAGAAGAAACTAGTCAAAACAGAGCATTAATTTCTTGTGATGACTCTGTTTTTACTGTGAATATTACTACTGTTCACCATGCATGCATAGCAGTAGTAATGGATGTTGAAGATGATGTTTCTACGGAAGATGCTGTTTCTACGGAGCTTGTTTATACTGACCTGGTCAATAAGACAATTGAAGATAATGTTCTTGGATATGACTGGAATGAAGATGAACAAGAATCTACTCAAGATGATGTTCTCATACAATCTATAATGGCAATTGACTCATCATCAAAGGTTGCTGAAACTTCATCACTCATGGCTGAGGTAATTTCCAAACTTTGTTCATCTGAATGTAAGGAAGTTGTACTTAAATACATAAATCTCAATCAATTAATGAGTGACTCCATTAACTCTTTAGAGGAACAAAGAAGGTCAGCTGCTAGGGTTATAGATAAATTAGAAAATCAAATTAAATCATATAAAGTAAATGAACAAAGTTATCAAGAGCAAATCAGATTAGTTGAATGGCAAAGAGAGGATTTGCTAGCTAAGCTTAAGGATGCTAGGGCAGAAATCAAGAGATTAGGTGAGCAACATGATAGAGTTGAGTTAGATGTAGGGAAACTAGAACATGCTTCAAAATCAGTAAATGACCTTATTCAACACCAGATACATGGCAAATTAAAAGATGACTTAGGTTATAAAGAAGTAACTCCTCTATTTAACCAAAACTACATCCCTCCATCCTTAGATGAACCTAGGATTCCTATCTCCCAGACACCTCCAAAGCAATCATTCAAAGTTGATCCAATCAACTATGATGAAGTTCTGAGTGAGCACTTAGTTGAAGAAAGTAAACTGAACATTGTGAAAAACAAGGATATTCCTTTGGAAAATCACTTAATCACAATTGAAGGAGTTACTCAACAATCTTCGCAAAGTCTAGTGTCTGTGTCAACTAATGACCATGTTAAGAAAGAAACCAAATCTGAATGTACTTGCAGCAAAAACTCCACAGTTCCTAGGGAAAAAGAAAAGAAGTGGGTTCATATAGATAAAAGAGGAAATCAACGAAATATGAACCAAAACGTAACTCAGTTACTACGGCTCGTGTTAATACTGTGAAACAAAACTCTGTCAAAACAGTATCTGTTCCTACTGTTAAACCAAAATCAGTTAACACTGCAAACACTTCAAAAGTCAAAACATTCAAACAAGTATGGCAACCAAAAGTCAAAGTAACTCAACCACCTAGTCCACCTGATTTCTCAAAACTAGTCCAAAGGAACGTGAGTTACTTTGATGAGATGGGCAAACCCAAGTCAAATTTGGCTTGGGTCCCCACCAGAGACTAATTCCAATTGTTTATGTGCAGGAACAACCAACCACACAGAGAGAGAGCTTTTGTCATGTAGACAGTGGTTGTTCCAGACACATGACAGGCGACCTGTCCTGCCTTCAAAACTTTGAGAAGTTTAATGGTGGTTATGTTGCCTTTGGGGGTAATCCAAAAGGAGGAAGAATTTCTAGCAAAGGGACTGTAACAAATGGAAGAATCGGCTTCAAGGATCTCTTCTACGTACAACAGTTACAGTATAATCTACTAAGTGTATCACAAGTTTGTGATCAGAAGAATACAACAATTTTTACAGCTACAAAGTGTTTGATTATGGAGCCTGGTTATGTAATAGATGAAAGCAAAGTTATTCTTAGAACTCCACGAAAGGACAATGTCTATTGCTTTGACATGACCAAAGTTACTCCAACTGCTGAAGAAGCCTGTTTAGTTTCTAAGGCTACATTGGATGAATCCACTCTATGGCACAGGAGGATGTGTCACATGAATCTGAAGAACATCAATCAGCTGGCGAAATCAAAGCTAGTCAGAGGTTTTCCAGACAAACAATTTCATCTAGATGACAATTGTGTGGCATGCTTAAAGGGAAAGCAACACAAAACTTCCCACAAGTCCAAAGAGATAAACACCATTACTACTCCTTTACATTTACTTCACATGGATCTTTTTGGTCCTACAAATGTAAAGAGTATTGCTAAGAAGTCCTATTGCCTTGTCATCACTGATGACTTCACAAGGTATACTTGGGTGTACTTTCTGGCTACAAAAGATGAAACAAGTCAGCTGCTTATCTCCTTCATCAGCAAAGTAGAACACCAACTCAATCTGAAAGTGAAAAAGACCAGATGTGATAATGGAACTGAATTCAAGAACCAAGTGATGAACGAATTCTGTGAGGGGAAAGGTATAGAAAGACAATTCAGTGCTGCTAGAACTCCTCAACAAAATGGAGTTGCTGAAAGAAGAAATAGGACTCTAATTGAAGCAGCCAGAAGCATGTTGGCAGACTCTAATCTTCCCATATTCTTCTGGGCAGAAGCAGTTAACACTGCCTGCTATGTTCAGAATCGAGTTCTTCTAGTCAAATCACAAAACAAGACCCCATATGAGCTTCTCCACAAGAGACAACCATTGATAAGTTTTCTAAGAGCATTTGGGTGTCCTTGTACAGTGTTAAATTCAAAGGATCATCTTGGTAAGTTTGACAGCAAGGCAGATGAATGTTACTTTGTTGGCTATTCATCTCAAAGCAAAGCATATCGCGTCTACAATCATAAAACCAAGATCATTGAAGAAAGCTCAAATGTTTCTTTCAATGAACACACTCCTAACATGAATGGACAAGGACCAAATTGGGTTTTTGATTTGAATGCATTAACCAAATCCCTGGATTTTAACTTTGAATTTCACACATCATCTATTTCTATTGCTCCTGTTACTACTGCCACACCACCTGTTTCTACTGCTACATCTGTTACTACGGAGCCAGTTCCTCCTGACTCAGTTTCTACTGCTCCAATTCTTGGTACTGATAGATTGGATGTTATGGAATACATCTATCTTCCTGTTTCTACTGAAGACCTTTTACATCTTTATGAAACAATCACCAAGGCAGCTGAAGAAGAATCACCACAAACTGAGCCAACTACTGTTGACGATGAAGAAGTTCCAACTCCAACAACTACTGCTCTGAATGATGATCTCAGACGCAATGGAGTTCCTCACTTAGTAAAAGAAGATGAAGATGGCGTTGAACACATTGTCACTGAGGATTTTGAAGACTATTACACTAACATGCATACTCCAATTAGTACTCATCCAAACCCTGCATCCTTCTCCGACAATACACTGCCTGATCTTAATGATACAAACTTAGGAGTTGAATTAAGACTTGAGAAGATTCCATCCTCTCGTGTCTCAAAGAATCATCTACCTTCTCAAATAATTGTCAATCTTGACTTTTCCATGGAGACTAGAAGTCAAACAAAGCCCAAAAAGGATCCAATGAGAGAGTGAGAGACATCAATACATGTCTATTTGCTTGTTTCCTATCTCAAATGGAACCAAAAAGAATTCAAGAAGCACTTCTTGATCCACACTGGATTGAAGCCTGTCAATCTGAATTGCTTCAATTCAAAATTCAAAGAGTTTGGGAGTTAGTTGAAGTACCAATTGGAAAGAAGGTGATCGACACACGTTGGATCTTCAGAAACAAGAAGGACGAGATGTATTGTTATCAAGAACAAGGCAAGGCTGGTAGCTCAAGGGTACACACAGGAGGAAGGCATAGATTATGAGGATGTTTTTGCTCCTGTAGCAAGAATTGAAGCCATAAGACTTTTCTTAGCATTTGCATCTTTCATGAGCTTTAAGATATTTCAAATGGATGTAAAGAGTGCCTTTCTCTATGGAGTAATTTAGGAAGAGGTTTATGTTAAATAGTCACCTGGCTTTGAGGACCCACAGTTCCCTCACATGGTATACAAGCTTGACAAAGCTCTCTATGGAATTCATCAAGCACCGAGAGCGTGGTATGAAACCCTCTCTGATTATCTTCTACAAAATCACTTTCAGCGAGGAACCATTGATAAAACACTCTTCTTCAAGAAAACCCACTCTGACATCCTCTTGGTTCAAATTTATGTGGATGACATCATCTTTGGATCCACCAAAGATGCTATGTGCAAAGAATTTGAACAAATCATGCACACCAAGTTTCAAATGAGTTCAATGGGAGAATTAAATTTCTTCCTAGGTCTACAAGTCAAGAAGACCCCTGATGGTCTTGTTAGGTCTCAATAAGATCTCAAACACTAGCTAATCAATTACAAATAAGTATTTAGACGTTAATTGTTACGAATTGATCAAGTTATCAGTTTCTTAGTTTATTATAGCGGAAATATAATAACGAAACAATGAAAATAACACACAGTTATATTTCTTAGAAAGGTGCAACGATTACAAAGTTCAAGCTCACTATTTATACATAATAATAGTGAGCTTGATAAGTATGAATCTTAGTAAATCTTCTAAAAGGATAGAAGATTTTATCTAACTAACATACCTAAAATAAAGCATTACGTTTCATTATGAAGCTGAGTAGTCAGCTTCATAATGCCTTAGTTGCTTTTAGTCACTCAGACTCAGAGTCACTCATACTCAGAGTCACTCAGACTCAAATCACTCAGACTAAGACTTTAATAAACAGATTTATTAACTTGGGTTAAATCGTTGATTTTCCCAACAATCTCCCCCTATCTGTTTGAATTAAAGTCTTTTACAATTCATGCACCAAAAATAAACACAAACTAAAATTGTTTACTTAAAACTGTTTGTGAACAAAAAGATACATAACACACATCACTTCCTCCTCTTGACAGATCTTTTCTTCTTCAAAGGAACTTCCCATGGCGTAGGCTTGTTCACTTCCTTTGCCCATTTCAGCCTCTCAGTTTTCCAATCAAGTAGCTTTTCCATTTCAGCATCAGATTTATGGAATAGCATTTGATACTCTTTCTTGATCAGATCCACCTTATCCATCAAAGTCCCCATTTCTTCAATTCTTCTAAGGTTATTGAATAACCAACTAATCAGCTTCATTCAGAAGGGAAGACATTGATCAGACTCACATTCGCTAAGCAGAGCAATGCAATGGTAGATGGAGGCCATATTTAATCTATCTTTGGCTTGGAAACATTCCTCTCCCCCACAATCAACATAACACAAGCCCTCATGTCTTTCAGTCTTCACATAAGTCTTGTCTTGAAATATAACCCCTTTTGGAACAGGATGCATGTAGCTTGTTTCCAGACCAAGAGATTTAGCCCCAGCTCTCACCCTATGGATAGTACAAAATCCCCTATAATCCTCATCTGACATCAGCTTCAGCACATGGGCTACATTGACATTTGAGACAGCTTCTCTTTTTACATCCATTCTGTGAGCAATGTTAGTTATTCCTGAGCTCAGACTGGCAATCTCTTTCCATTCTTCTAACCCTAATGTGTGCATTCTGTGTACTCCAACCCTAAAGGATCCCTCTTTATGATAACAAACTAGCATGAGGTCAGATCCTCCAGTATCAACACAGTCTAAGTTTTGGATTTTATTCTTGTTCCTTCTCATTGTAAAGTTTGACTCAATATAGTCAAGTCTTGCTTCTTCTCTTAACACCTGTTTAGCCATTAATCTGTCAGCTTCTACCCTCAGCTGTTCTTCTTCAATAGCCAACTCCTCCTCTTCTTTCATCTCAGCTTCAAGAGTCTCAGCTGCTTTCATAGAATGGTCTTGTGGATTTTCATCAAATTTCTCCATATACAGCCCTTTGACATACTCTTTGTATTGCTCAACAGTCATTCCAGAATTGTGAGCATATCGTTGAAGCTTAGCCAGTTTCTCAGCTTCATCTTGTCTTTTCTTGATTTCAAGCTCTTGCTCAGTCTGTACACTTGGGGGCTCTTCCATTTCAATCTCTTCCTCAGTTGGTGGGTCAGTATCACTGTCAGTTCCAACATTTCCAACTTTGCCTTTTCCTTTCTTATCTTCTTTCTCAGAGTCACTGCTTGAAAGGTCACTGTAGCCAGTCTCATAAAACACTTCAGAGTGACCAGTTTTCAGATTGAATCTGGTGGTCTTGTAGTACTTCTTCTCCCCTTCATCCCTCTTTCTTTTCAAATTTTGCTGGGGGAGGTCAGACTCATCAGTTGGTATAATGGTTTTCTCCCCCTGAGTCTGAGCATCCCCTGGTGTAACTTCAGCAACTTGTTTCCCCTTTCTCAGCATGCTGATCTCAGAAGTCAGCTTCAACACCATTCCCTTCAACTCCTTCATCTCTTCAGTATTATGACATTTCAAAGCTTGTAACTCAGTCTGCATTGCACTCAGCTTGACATCAAACTGAGTTGACATGTCCTTAATGGCTTGTAACAGCACAGGGACAGTCAAATCAACCTCAAATTGAGGGAGAATAGTAACAAAAGGGATTGAAACAGGTGGTACAGCTTCACTCCCTCCTTGTTGTTTAGGAGAATGATCCTTAGCCATAGAATATGAAGTCTGTACCTCACTCAGTTTGGGAAGTGAGGCATTGACGACTTGTGCAGAAGAGTGTGAGAGATTTGATGGTACCTTTTCGTGAACTAGCACAGAGCTAGTGAAAATAGCCTTTGAGAATGGCTTTGAAACTGAGGGGGGTGGTCCCATACTAGGTACAGGGATATTCAGGAGTGGAATATCGTCTTCAATGCTTACCACATGTGTCAGTGTGGCAGCATCAGCGTGTTTCTCCAAGTTGACTACTCTAGGGGGGCTTTGGGTAGTCATGGTAGTCAGATCCAGCTCTGGCTCTAGCAGAGGGAGACTGGTCTGATCTACAGCACTGGAGGGGAGTTTAGAACTCTCAGCCTCATGGAAAAGTGAATCCATTAGTGCTTGATTTTTAGTGGGGCTTGATGTGAGGGCTTTTTCAAATGAACTGGGTGAGTTCATCAGATTGGTCGCTTGAGTAGCTAGGACATCAAGTTGCTGAGTGGACTGCTCAGACTGAGAGGGGATTCTCTCAGACTGAGGAAGAGAAAGATTGATATCCATACCTGAGTCAACCTCATTGTGCCCTGCCCCACCCATATCCACCTCAGCATCGGCAGCAGGAATATTTTCCTCCAATTGTCCGTCAATTCTTTCGGGCTGACCATCTGAGTCTGATGGGTCAGACTCAGTGAGTTCGTGATCGATAAAAGGATTACCAATCCACTGAAGCATAACTGGGGTTAACCCTGGCTCAGCCTCAGTGATATTGATGTAAGTGAAAATTTTTGGAGTAAGCCTGGGAAGAGAGCATACATAAAAGGTTTGTTCAAGCTGCTCATAGACTGCTTTTCCTAGAGCCTCCTCAAAACTCAGTGAAAGGACACGAATGAATGGAATATCATTCGGTCGTTTTGTTTTCAACGCAAGGGAGAGAATCTCTTCAAAATATAGTTGTGAATACGAGATTCTGCGACCCGTTACCATGGAATGAAACAGATGAGTTTCAAATTCATTCATCTGATCCAAACTGCCAGATTTACACCCCAAACACCTTGTGATACTGGAAAATAAAAACTTCCATTTCCCAGTAAAGAATTTGTACTGAATTACTCCTTGGATTTCTGGCTGACCAATCAAGGGAAAGGCCTCAGCTTGAGCTTGCTGTTTAGTCAGTTTGGCCTGGAATCCTCCTTCACCTGCTTCCTCAATGGTGGGAAGTAGTAGGGCTGCGCGTATCGTCTCCTCAGTGATGGTGATCGTCTGTCTGCCATCATTATAGGTGCCATTGAGGGCAGTCTTTTCCTCATTAGCAGTGCAGGTGTACCACCATTCACACAACACCGGTGGGTACATCACCGTTTCACAAAAGCAAGCTCCATATAGGGGATGTGCCTTCATGTATTGAATCAGTTGCTCAAAACCCCTGTTTTGGCGATTGGCGGGAATATCAGCATTGGCTACCCTGTTGTTGTCCTTGATTTGTACCCTGTTTTGGAAATCGGCACCTGGAATCATACGAGCAGTAACGTGAAGAATCATATTTGCATTCGCCATTGATAAGAATTCGAGCAGAAGATTAGAGAAGATAACGATTAGGTTAAAATTTGAAATTAAGTTGAATATAAACTGAAGGAGCGAAATTTAAGTAACTAAGTTAGGAAACTTTCTATTTAATCCATGTAATTTAGACCTATTGACAATTATGACCCTTAAAAAAAATAAAAAAAATTATCTATATATATATATAAAAACAAAAAAAAAACTCTATAGACTAAAGAAAAAATAAAAGAAATTTGAAAGATATTTACGAGATTTACATGCAGTCTGAGAATTTGATCAGACTGAACGATCATGAGCTGACTGACAAGTCAGACTGAAAATGCACAAGCTGACTAAGAGGTCAGCTTGAGATATAAGATTTTGACAAATTAAGGATTTAACATGCCTAGTTCCCCTAACAAATAGAAAAACATGTCCTCACTCAGAGGTTTCATGAATATGTCTGCCAATTGATCATTGGTGGCTACAAACTCCAGTCTGACCTTGCCTTTCTCCACACAGTCTCGAATGAAATGATGTCGTATTTCAATGTGTTTGGTCCTGGAGTGGAAAACTGGATTCTCAGTGATTTGAATTGCACTCTTGTTGTCACACATGATAGGGGTGTTTTGAATCTTGATTTCAAGATCAGCCAATTGGTGTTGCATCCATAGTAGTTGTGCAAAACAACTCCCTGCAGCCACATACTCAGCCTCAGTTGTGGAAGTTGCCACTGAATTTTGCTTCTTACTTGACCAGCTGACTAGCTTTCCTCCCAGAAGCTGACATCCTCCTGATGTACTTTTCCTGTCCAATCTACATCCTGCATAATCTGCATCTGTGTAGCCAATTAATTCAAAACCAGAATCTTTAGGGTACCAGAGGCGAAGATTTGGTGTACCCTTAAGATATCTGAAAATTCTTTTGACAGCTTTAAGATGGGATTCCTTGGGGTCAGCTTGATAACGTGCACATAGACATGTGGAAAACATGATGTCAGGTCTACTAGCAGTTAAATAAAGCAAAGAGCCAATCATACCTCTATAAGTAGCTTGACAAACTGACTTGCCAGTTGAGTCTTTATGCAACTTATCAGAAGTACTCATTGGTGTTTTCATTTCAGAACATGTTTCAAAAGCAAATTTCTTTACTAAATCATGAACATATTTACTTTGATTTATGAAAATTCCATCTTTCTTTTGTTCTACTTGTAAGCCAAGAAAGAAAGTAAGTTCTCCCATCATACTCATTCTATATTCACTACACATTAGTTTTGAAAACCAAGTACACAACTTTTCATTTGTGGATCCAAATATAATGTCATCAACATATATTTGTACCAAAATCACATGACCATTTTCGTTTTTGATAAACAGTGTTTTATCAATTGATCCTCTTTTAAAATTGTTTTTAAGAAGAAAGTCAGACAGAGTATCATACCAAGCTCTAGGAGCTTGTTTGAGACCATATAAGGCTTTGTTTAATTTAAACACATGATCAGGAAAGTTAGGATCAACAAAACCTGTAGGCTGCTTGACATAGACTTCCTCCTGTAGATCACCATTAAGGAATGCACTTTTCACATCCATTTGATACACCAAGAAGTCTTTAAATGCTGCATATGCTAAGAATAGGCGAATTACTTCAATTCTTGCCACTGGAGCAAATGTTTCATCATAATCAATGCCCTCTTCTTGTTTGTATCCTTGAGCCACAAGTCGAGCTTTATTCCTGATCAACACTCCATATTTGTCATATTTATTTCGAAAGATCCATTTAAGTCCAATAATGGTCTTAAACAGAGGACGTGGGACCTTTGTCCAAACATTGTTTCTTATGAATTCTCCAAGATCTTCTTGCATACCATCAACCCAGTCTTCGTCCAAGAAAGCTTCTTCAACCTTCTTTGGTTCCATCAGACTCAAGAAATTTGTGTAGAAACAAAAATTAGCTGTGGCAGTCTTTCGTCTCGTTTTGACACCTTCAGTTAATGAACCAATAACTGACGAGATGGGATGTCCCTTGACAGTCTTGATGTTTCCTATCTCATTGTGGGAAACTGTCTCTACTTGAGTCGGAGTATCATCAGTCTGAGTGTCATCAGGCTGAGTGGTTTGGAGCTGAGTTTGGTCAGACTGAGGCGTGTCAGTCTGAGTCTCATCAGTTTCATTTGACTCAGTATTTTCAACATCAGGGACACGCTGGAATGATGCTTCATCGGGTTTAGTGTCAGATGCTTGATGTTGATGGGCGTTTGCATTATCCTGATCTGTAGCCAGAGAGTCAGTTTCAAATGTGGTTACAAGTAATTCATCACAAAGCTGATTGATAGTGGCAATGTCAGTCTGTGATGATGATTCATCTTTGTCAGACTGAGTAGTGTCATCAAAAGTGACATTAATGCTTTCTTCTACAACCTTTCTTCTTTCATTGTAGACTCTGAATGCCTTTGCAATGCTTGAGTATCCAACGAACAGTCCTTCATCAGCTTTAGGGGACATTTTACACAACAAGTCCCTTTGATTTAGAATATAGCATCTACTTCCAAAGATATGGAAATAATGAATGGAAGGAACCTTGTTATGGTACAATTCATATGCTGTCTTTCCATGTCTCTTCACGATGATGGATCTATTCTGTGTGAAGCAGGCAGTGTTCACAGCTTCAGCCCATAATTTTATCTTCATGTTCCCATAACACAACATTGTTCTTGCAGCTTCAATTAGTGTTCTATTTCATCTCTCTGCAACCCCGTTTTGTTGAGGAGTTCGAACTGAGGCAAAGTTTTGAACTATTCCTAGTTGATCACAAAAATCTATCAAGACTGAGTTTTTGAACTCAGTTCCATGATCACTTCTCATCTGGCGAACAAGAGTGTTCTTCTGGCGCTGTTCTCTTTTGATCAGACTGATAATTTCCTCAGCTGCATCACTTTTAGCCCTTAAGAATATAACCCAAGTAAATCTAGTAAATTCATCAACAATTACAAGGGTGTATTTCTTTCCTCCTTGACTCTCAATCCCAATTGGTCCAAACAAATCCATATGTAGCATGAATAACGGTTCATCAATTGAATGCAACATTTTGGATGGGAATTGAGTCTTTGTTTGCTTTCCAAGTACGCAAGCTGAGCAAACTTTGTCTTTGGTATAGGTCAGTTCAGGAAGACCTCTAACCAATTTACTTTTTGACAAGGCATTTATGTTCTTGAAGTTTAAATGAAACAACCTTCGATGCCATAGCCAATTAAGTTCTTCTTTTGTTTCTGTGAACAGACATGTCTCAGCCTCATCATTGGCAGTACTCAGATCCAGGCAAAAGACATCTCTTTCTCTCTTGGCAAGTAGTAATGGTTTTCCCTTGGCACTGTAGATTATTCCAGCTTGCTTCCTGAATCTGACTTCATGGTCTTCATCAGTAATTTGACTTACACTTAGTAAGTTATGTTGTAAGCCTTCCACATATGCAACTCTCTTGAAAGTGACAGCTTCAGCATGAATCTTTCCATATCCACGTGTCATTGATACCCCGTTATCACCATATCTCACTTGAGGCCCATCTTCTTCTTTATAGTCTTGTAGAAAGGACTTCATTCCAGTCATGTGCCTTGAAGCTCCACTATCTAGATACCATTTTGTAGAGTCCTTATAAAGTTTTGATTTGTTCCAGTCTGAGTTACAACCCAGTCTCTCAGCTTCCTTCAGATCCTTCTCGAACTAAGAGGCAGACTTCTCAGCTTCAGTCACTTCTTCTGTAAATGCCATTAAGCATTTATCTACCACCTCCTCTCCTCATCAGAAGACAGTTCCTCATCTAGCCATTCTTCAGCAAAGAATGCCTTTTGCTCAGTTTGAGGCTTTTGTGCATTTGAACTGTTGCCTTTCTTGTATTTAAGATACTTCTTTCGATATCTTTGGGCCCTCTCAGCAACCTCGTCCATGTGTTCAGTCTGAGCATTCTTCACTTTACAGTCAGCAGCCATGTGACCATATTCATTGCATTTAAAGCATTTCACTTTCTTCAGATCAAAAGGTTTCTTTCCTTTGTAGCCTGTCTTCTGTTCAAGCTTCATAGTTAACAGAGCAAGCTGACTTTTCAGTTTCTTGACCTCAGTTTCATCATCTGATTCTGAGTCTGAGTGTGACTCAGACTCAGATGAGTCAGCTTGAGAATAAATTTCTTTATTCCTTTTGCTGGTAGCAACTAATGCAGCTTCTGGATCTCTTGTGGTCCTTCTTGTGTTTATCTTTTTCCTCTCTTGAGATTCTTCAAAGTTAAGCAACAATCCGAAGAGACCATGCAGCTTATAGGTGGACAGTTTTTCACTAACCACAAGAGATGTAATAACAGATTCAAATTTGTTGGGCAAGATGTCAACAAACTTTTTGCAGATTTCATCATCTTCTTTCATCATTCCTAATGCAGATAGGTCATTCAACAGTACTTGAAACCTTGTATGCACGTCAGATAAGGTTTCTTTGTCTTTTACATAGAAATTTTCATAATTCCTAATCAGACTGTTTAGCCTTTGTTCTCTTACTATCGGGACTCCTTCATAAGATAATATTAAAGTATCCCATATTTCTTTAGCAGTTCTGCATCCAACAATTTTGGAGAATATTTGTTCAGATACAGCATTACCTAGAATGCTTCTTGCTCTTGGATCCAGATTAAACATTAGTTTATCAACATCTGTCCACTGTGATTTGGGAGTTTGAACCCACCTTGCACGTTGGACAACTGTGTCTCCCTCCCTTGACCTCATCAATGTGCTTTCCTGGAATTATTGGTCCTTCCGTTACAGTCCTCATCATTTCTTAATGGATTCCGGACAAATGCCACTCAGCTTTAAGTTTCCAGTGAGCAAAGTTGTGACCACTGAAAATGGGAATACCTTTTCCAGCCATAGCAGGTGTGTTGGATGAAGATGATGACATTTGTATTTGAGATTTTAAGTATTGATCGTTTAAGATTGGTAAATTTATTAAAATTTAAATCTTATTTGCTCTGATACTAGTTGTTAGGTCTTAATAAGATCTCAAACACTAGCTAATCAATTACAAATAAGTATTTAGACGTTAATTGTTACGAATTGATCAAGTTATCAGTTTCTTAGTTTATTATAGCGGAAATATAATAACGAAACAATGAAAATAACACACAATTATATTTCTTAGAAAGGTGCAACGATTACAAAGTTCAAGCTCACTATTTATACATAATAATAGTGAGCTTGATAAGTATGAATCTTAGTAAATCTTCTAAAAGGATAGAAGATTTTATCTAACTAACATACCTAAAATAAAGCATTACGTTTCATTATGAAGCTGAGTAGTCAGCTTCATAATGCCTTAGTTGCTTTTAGTCACTCAGACTCAGAGTCACTCAGACTCAAATCACTCAGACTAAGACTTTAATAAACAGATTTATTAACTTGGGTTAAATCGTTGATTTTCCCAACAGGTCTCTTCATAAGTCAATCCAAATATGTCAGGGACATTCTCAACAAGTTTAGCTTCATGGATGCAAAACCAGCCAGCACTCCTGTGGAGACACACAAACAGATGACTGCAGATCTTGAGGGGGGGATGTTGACATACACAACTATAGGTCTATGATAGGTTCACTTATGTACCTCACAGCTTCAAGATCTGACATCATGTTTGCAGTGTGTGTGTGTGTGTGTGCAAGATATCAAACAAGACCAAAGATGTCTCACCTCATTGCAGTCAAAAGAATTTTTCGATACTTGAAGGGCAAACCTAACTTAGGTTTATGGTATCCTAAAGACTCCCCTTTTTATTTAATTTCTTACTCTGACAGTGATTATGGTGGTGAAAATTTAGACAGGAAATCCACCACTGGATGCTGTCAATTTCTAGGTTCAAGGTTGGTGTCTTGGCAATGCAAGAAGCAGACTACTGTCTCAACATCATCAACAGAAGTTGAATACATTGCTGCCTCAAGTTGCTGTGCTCAAGTTCTTTGGATCCAAAATCAGCTAATGGACTATGGCTATGCTCTCATGAACACACCAATCTTCATTGACAACAGGAGCACAATATGCATCATCAACAATCCGGTGAAGCATTCAAAGACAAAGCACATTGAGATACGCTATCACTTCATAAGAGACTAAAATGAAAAGAAACTGATTCGTGTTGAAAAGGTCCATACTGATAATCAGCTTGCTGATCTTCTCATAAAAGCTTTTGATGTGGGAAGATTTACATTCTTGGTTACCAGTATTGGCATGATCAACATGGATTAAACTTTTTTAAAGTGTCTTTATTTATCTCAATCTAAGTCCCTTCGAGTAAAGTAGTAGTAACCTTAACATAAGCTCAAGTGCCTTACTTTTTAGTATTGTACTATGTTACTACTGCAAAATTAACAGTAGAAACAAATTTTGACCAAAGTTTTATTAGTACGGACCATTTTTCATTACTACAGGAAGGTTTAACTACTACTGCCCTCAGTTATGTTAATACGGCCGGAATGGTTAATACTGCATAAGTAATCTGTTACTACGGACCTCTGGTTAATACTGGAAGTAATTCACATTACTACTGCCAGACCAGTTAATATGGCTCGTTGTACCATTACTACGGTCATTAACCTCATTACTACGGTTATTATTTGTTAATACTGCAACGATTAGTACTGCAGAGTTTTCTTAATCCATAAGATTACTCTGTTAATATTGCGTTGACAAGTCAAATCCCAACTTGCAACTAACTTTTAACACGTGGCGATATGTAATTGGACCTAACTTTTAAATCTTCGGCGCGAGTTCAGTAAATTTTGACACTTGGCCACACACAATTGCACCGTTATTTTTAATCATAACCCGCGTCTAATCCAACTCGCCAAGTTGTTATAATGTTAACCGTATAAATAGGGGTTACCGTTAATTTTTCACAAATTACCTTCTTCTCAAGAACCCTAATTCCTAAAAAGTTACCGTTGCAAGTAAAAACTCTAAAATTTTCTTTCCTTAGAAATCAAAATTCTTTCAATCACACATCAATGGAAGAACTACAATACTTTTCAAGCCACAACATGGCTGCCTGTTTTTTAAAGAATTCAGAAAACACAGATTTTCACCAAATTATTGATTTCTTGAGGCAATCTCACATCAATGTTTCTCTCATTAGTCCAGAGATACATGATGATCACATACGCTCCTTCTGGGATACTACTGCAATGAACAATGAGGGTGACACACCAGTCATTACTGCAACTATTGGTGGGAAGAAAATAACTGTTTCTGAGGCAACAATCCGTAAACATCTTCAACTTCAAGATGATACAGGTATAACTGACTTGCCTAATGAAACAGTTTTTGAAAACTTTAGACTTATGGGATATGAGGGGGACTTAAATAGTTCAACGTTTTTAAAAGCACAATTGTCCCCCCAATGGAAATACATGATGCACACTTTTGCAACAATGTATTTGACAAAAACGGACTGGGTGTCATGAGGCAATTCTTTCCTTGGCAACAACCATGGTCTGTCTTGCCACTAATCAAACTTACAACTTTTTAGCTCTTATTTTTGATGGTATGTTGTGGAATCTGGCTAATCCTAAACATAAATTTTTAATGTACCCAAGATTCCTACAACATATCATTAACTGTGAAATCAAAGATTTAAAGAGATCTTCAACTGTTTTTCCTACCCATGCTCATTCTAAAAAGGTTTTTGTGAATATGAGAAGGGTCAACAAAGGTTTTTCTTCAAATGTTTCCCCATTGTTCTCTTCAATGTTGGTGGGAACAAGTTCCAAAGATGAGAGACAAGTGAATTCACCTCTGTCTCAGCCCCCATCTATTTCTACGGCAAGTACCTCTGCAATTCCAACTACAAGTACCACTGGTGTTAATACTGAGGTCATCACTGCAGTTACTACTGCAAATGTACCTCCAGTTTCTACTGCGAGCATTCCTCCAGTAGTAACTGAACCAACAGTCGCCTCTATTGTGACTCCATCATTTGCTGAGCCTTCTAAACCACACTCTCCACTTGCAACTTTTTCAAGAAAGACTAAGAGAGTTCCTCAGTCTCCTAAGTCTAAAACCTCCCCACAATCAATTTTCAAAAAGTCTTTATCTGAACAATCTTTAGAAAAGAAACTTAAATGGGGAACCATTGAGCTGTCCCCCAAGCTCCCTGAGGTGGTCGCTAAGGAGGGGGAAGACCATTTGAGAAGGGCTCATACTACCGCTGCTATCACTTCTCATAGTGAAGCACAGGCCAGTTTGAACATACCTAAGACCCAACTCAAGGCAACACCTTTCATTGATACTGCTTGAAAAGTGGTCCCTGGTGCCAAGAAACCAAGGGGGAGGGAACAGCTTCTGCTAGGCAGAGGGGTCCCTCTACTTCCTATGATCAACCACCTGTTGGTACTCAACGGGCAAGGGGTGAGGATAGATATAACTATGATCCCATTGAATTGTTGGAATGTTACCAAAAATATATCTTTAAAATTGAAAAGCAAGGGGAGGAACTTGCTCAACTGAGAGAAAATGTTCTCCAGTTAGTTGATCAGCAGCAAGTGATGATGGACTTCTTTCTTAAACAAAAGACAACCAAGAGAAGCATTGGTACTTCACCAGTACCATCAAGCTCTTCATCCAGTGATGACTCTCCTTCTGAAGACAAAAAGGGGGAGAAAGAAAATGAAGATGAGGTTTTTTCAAATGAAGAAGATGCTGAAGTGAAGGGGGAGAAGGAAGAAAGAAGAAGTGATGATACTGTGATCACTGCAACCTCAGAGCATAATGAAATTAATGAAGAGGTTGAGACTGAAAAGATGGAGATGGAGATAGATAGTATGAGTAAGGGGGAGCAAGAAAAAGAAGTAGAAAAGAATGATGAAGAAGTGGTTACTACTGCCAGAATTGATGAAGTGATAATTTATGCTGCAGAGTTCATGGATGAAATCACGGCTGAAATCATTACTACGGATGTTAATACTGCTACAATTGAAGATCCAGTTACTACTGCACTAGTGACTGTTTCTACTGAAGAGATTGTTTCTACTGAAACTTCCATTCCTACTGATGATATCTTTGTAGTTGTTTCTACTGAAACTCCAACCACAACCATCTTTACCGAAGCAACAACAATTACTACTGTTACAAGTGTCACATCAACTACAAAAATTGATGAAGAAGTTGTTGTTGTTGTTGCTGCTGTTGAGCTCTTAAGACTTGAACAGAGTAAAATTCAAGAAGAAAGAAGAATCAGACAAGCTAAATTACCCAAGGAAACAGACCAATCATCCCTCCTCATAGATCATATATTCCCAATCCAACTGCAGAAATTAAGCCAGAAGAGAAGGCCATGGGAAAAAGAATAGTTGTTGATCTAACTGAATAGGAGAAGCTAAGGAAGAAGAAAGAAAAAGAAGAAAAGCTTGCTGATTTTGTAGCTCTTAAGTTTGCCTTAGAAGATTTGGATGTAGGAGATGATCCTGCAACAATTATGGAGATTCACACAAAGCTCCAAAATCAAGAAATGGAGAAGATTCAAAAGCTAAGAGAAGAAGAGTTAGCTTTAAAAGATGAGTTGGAGCAAGAGATGGCAGAAAGAGCTTTGATAGAAAAAGAAAAGAAAAAGAAAGTTGCTAAGAAGAAATCCACACAAGACAAGCTAGCAGAAAATAAGCAAAGATTCAAGTCTTATTTGAAGTCCAAAGGGTATGATGGGAAATCATTAGGCCCAATGAAGATTGGAAATCTGATATCTTTGGTTGAAAAGGAAAGAAAGAAGGATAGTGAGAGAATGCTGAAGTTGACAAAGAAACAAGATAAAGAAGCCTATGATATGGAGAAAGCAATAAAAGCTCTTCATGATTTTGGAAGAAAAATGTTTGATTCTCAAGGAAAAGAAATGTTTGTTTCTGAAGCTGCAACCACTCAAGTTCCTTCACGACAGCTGAAGAGAAAGAAGTCTCATTCTACCAGAGTAACAGGAAAGAAACAAAGGGTAGAAGTTGTTCATACTGCACCTGCTTCACAAGGAAGTCCTGTCATACCAGTAGCTGCAATCAAGAAAGAGCCAGTCAACATTGAAGAAAAAGATGATGATATAGAGATATCTCAAGATGATTTTTCTGCTCTCATCATGCATGAAGAAGGATTAAGGATAGCTCCATTGGCTGTTGAGCCTCCTGAGATTGTAGATTGGGAGTATACTGGTTGACCAATGAAGACAGAATATGTGGTGACCAGAAAAGATAAGTCCAAAATCATTGCACCAGCTTTTCACAGAATGGTAAGAGATTTTTCAAGAGATGATCTGGAACGTGTATACAATATTGGGAAAATCAAATATGCAGATTACAAGGGGAAAGTCTCAGGTATAGACATGGCCATGGATTGGTTAAATGGCATGTTTGAGCCAGGATCTGTGAAGGTCAGTTATGCTTTCAAGAAAGGTGGTCCAACAAATCCTATTGTCAAATGGTTTATTTATGAAAGAAGTGGTACCTATTCAATAGTTAGAACTCATGGAGCTATGGAATTCTATCTAGTAGATAAGAGGTATCCTCATGATTTGAGGACTTTGAAAGAATTGATCAAGGTGAAGCTGTTTGGGCTTGTTACTTCCAAAATGGCTCATGAACTGGTTTGGAGTATAACGATGCAGTTAACTGAAGAGATGGATAAAGCAGAGAAGAAAGGAGATAAAAGTTTGAAGAAGTAGTAATAATAATTTGTAATAGTTTAGCAACAACTTATGAAAAACTTGTACTTTCAATTTGTTGTAAAAGTTCAAGTTAGGGGGATATTGTTGGAACTAAAACTTAGATAAAATAGTTTAGATTCAATAATGTTGCTTACTTAATACGGACAAAGTGAAGTTACTATGGAAGAAAACAAGTTAATGTGGAGAAGACAAGTTACTATTGAAAGTTGATTACTACTGCTATGATCAAGTTAATACGGAAGAGTTAATGCGGACAATAACTTGACAGGCACGTTAGATTATTTATAATTACTATTAGATTCAAATTGTATTTCCTGTTTAGATAGATGTTGTTTCCTATTTAGTAGTTTAGCCTCAAGGTCTATATATAGATAATTGTAGAATAGAAGAAACACGTTGTATTGTTCATCGAATTAATGCAATTGAGGCTTATAATTCAACAAATATATTGTTCTTAAATTGTTCTTATTTTACAGTATTATTTGTTTAGATCAACTTGTTAATATTAAAGTGTTCATCCGCTGCTGAACTTCTTTAATAAATCAAGATCTTAACGTAGGCAAACTTTAGGTTTATATAAACTTATTCAATCCTGACAATATTACATTAGGTTTAGTAAGATTAACTAATTTTTTTTTTACCCTTTCATAAGATAGTGGAAATTCTGATTATAAATTGTTTTCACAGGTTAAAATCAGTACCTACTAATAAAGATAGTCGGAACATAGTACAATAGACGGGTATGGTAGAATTACGAGTTTAGTATGTTTGTACTTTGGCAATCTTGCTTAGGTTGTAAAGAAAAAAAGTTTTTGCTTCTTTTAAATAGGGTGAGTTAGGCATCGGCATCTCCCTATAAGAAAACTGACTTTTGGGTCAGAAATTGTTGTCGGTAATCCGTTGTAAAAAAATGACAGATTTTCAAGAAGCAGGGCGTCGCAAAACCTTGGTAAGAAAAAACGTCGCTTCCTAGGTATTAGCGACAAGAATGTTTACCGACGGATATGTTTCTCGCTAATACCACAGAAATCCTAGAAACTCCGTTCTTATTTATTTTTTCCGTACTTTCCTCTGAACTCATTCGGAATTTGCTACGAAAATTGTCCGTCGCTAAATTTCGTGGTTGATACTAAATATTCTAGTAGTGGCTTGCATGCTAGTAACAAAGTTTTACTTACTAAATGGCGGAATGCTCTTTAGCGTAATATACAAGTCAATTCATGGTAGTGATGGCGGTATAAAAAACTCGTTGTCTTTCTCTTCTAAATCTAGAACATGGTCAAGCATCAAGAAATTAGGATAATATTTTCGAAAGTTCAACATAAACTTATTCTCCTCGTTTGAAAAATATTCGAGATAGAGCGGCCACTCTTTTTTAGCAAGACATTTGGATTTGAGGGGATGCTTTGAAAGATTACTGTAGACGCTTATTCCTACTTAAATCGGAAAAATAGTAGTATAAAGGTCAATGCTTCTTCCTTAACCCTATCCCGAGTGAAACCAATATGAATTTTCTCATAACTTTTCGTGCAACAACCTCTGTTTCTACTTCAGTTTTGAGTTGGTCCTGGCAACGCCCAATCTGTGACGTGGCTGAAGCCCTGGAGTTTAAGGAACTAATCCTTTTTTCAATGAACTTCGGTCTGGAAAGTGGGTGTGATAAGTGGAGTTTCATACTAGACGACTCAAGAGAATACAATGTTTGCGGGTTCATATTGATTTTGATCTCAAGTTTATCGGGTGTGCTGAGGAGAAAGTTAGGTGGAATAAGCTACTCCCAATTAAGATAGATATACTTTTATGGATGATTGCTTTAGAAAGACTCCCGACTAGAACTAACTTTGATAAACAGGGGATTGCTCTTACAACATCTTGGTGTCCTTCATGTAATGAAGACATTGACATGTAAATTCATCTTTTTGTTAAATGCTCGGCATCAAAATTGGTTGGAAGCCATATTCTCCTGGTGGAAAATTGGTTCTTGTAGTATTGATAAAATCCCCTCCTTTAGAGGTCTTTACATTTACCCCAACCTCTTCCATCTCTTTGCGGTACTAAATTCTAGTTGTTGCAACCTCACTTTTTAGGTCGTGAAGTTCCTTCTTAAGCTTTGTCATTTGAACGGCTTTTATATTCATGACTGTGTTGCTTGCAGGTGCCATCTTCCTCATTCCTTCAATCACCTCCTGAAATTCGTCACACGTGTTCACCATCTGTTCCAAAGACTGTGTGTGGAAAAGTTTAGAAGATATTGAATTAAATATTCAAGTAAACTTGATATACCTGAGAACATCGTTTGGTGATGGTCTGAAAATTGGAAGAAGAGTCATCAATGTCTATATCTTCGGTAGATTTCCTCTTCTTGGATTTGGAACGTAAATGAGATGCATGTCCTTTTGAAGGACCAACTGAAGCCTTTTCTCGCTTCACATGAAGATCGATATCGATATCAGCAAGGGTAAAAGGAGCAGAAGATTTGCCAAATCCTGTATAAAATGGAATATTAAGTTTTTGCAGAAAAATGAACAAGAACATCCAGTGAGAAAAAGAATTCTACCAAACATGGTCGGTTCAATATCTCGGGATCCTGTACTTTCATAGTGGAATGGTGCAAAACAGATTCCTCTTCTTTTGATATCTTAAGAAATTCTTATATTTTTGCAGCTGAATCAGTGGATGAGGGAAGAACCTTGCTGAAAGTCACTGAAATAAAAAATAATATGTTAGTATCAAAAGTCAAATTAGAATTGCAAGTTGGAAGCTTAAGTTCCTACCCTTAGTAACCCAAGAAAAAGGAAGTAGATTTCCATTGGGAGGAGAATCTCTTCTCACATAGAAAAATCTGCTCTTCCAGTAAGAGTCATTTTGGGTAGAACGAATAACAAGGGGAGTCTGGTTAGGATTAATTTGGAAAAGATAGTATCCCGATCCATAGCTTCTCAAGCTATAGGTTAAGGATAGTTCATGAACACCAAAATCGAACGAGTGGAAGTCGATCATGTTTTGAATAACGTAAAGGATCCGCGATGCCATGGTCATAAGCTGGACATAACAAAAGACAGTTTGATGAAAGAAATCGGTAATCAAAGAGGAAAACGGATATTTGAGGCCTATCATGAAGGGATATTTGGGAAAGCATACCCAATTTTGGAACTAAAGTCAGAGCGGGAAAAGGGGTCATGCATTCTAAAAACGGTGGTCGAAGGAAATGATTGACTGGATTTCATACGGTTAATGTTGGAATCATAAAAGTTACAAAGGGCAGGGTTCCGAACAATTTCTTGGTCAATGACATCATTGGCGAGTTCATCGCATAGACTGATTTTAGACTAAATGATCAGAATGGAATATAGAAGAAATAGAGGTCACCCGTGACATAGGAAATGCATAAGAAGATAGGTAGATGAGGAGTTTTTATGTTTGTTAAGAGAAGGGATTAATGGGGGTTCAGTTACCGAGGACCATTCAAATCTTTATCATTAAGAAGTTATAGTATCCGTTAAAATCTCAACGGTATCATAACTTGGGGACAATTGTTATGGGTAAAATTTGTGTATATGATCACAAGATCATGATTGGTGCAAGTTAACTTGAGATCACGGATCACAACAGTCTACGTGATCACATGATAGTTGTTGGCAGGTACCACAGTAAGACAATATAGTTGTTGGAAACATAGTCTAAGTAAAAGAATGCAAGACTTGAAATACACGTTGAAGAAGAAGTCTAATGAAGATCTTGCATATCTCGGAGTTGGGATGATCCCGCCTATTTCGCTATAGTTGTTATTTTCTTTTTACTATAAATAGAGGCAATGATCGATATAGGGGACACACAGTAATACCAGAATACTTACCTGAATTACAACACAAACACTTAGAATCGCTCACTTGTGCTCATTTATGTAATCGTTACTATTCTTATTAATAAAATCAACAAGGCAAGGGATTATTATCCCTTCCTGAGGTTTTATGCCGGCAATCTAAAAGGATTAAGGGCTTTTCTCGTACACCTCTGTGTTCATTTACTTTTTACGCATTTATTAATTGTTTTCAAAAAATTATCTTGTGATCACTCATCTATTACCACTACACCTTACCTCACTTAACTAGTTTGATCAAGGAATTACCTTAGGTAGTTTTTTGGTCAAAACAGCTACTACAGATAATTGTGGATGATTGTGGATAATTACTTTACTACTTACATGCATTAGTTACACGTATTTTTATACACTACTATTGAGACAAGATTCGGATTTCTTACTATTACTGTTTGAAGAAAACTTGCTATTTCATGAAAACTTACCGAAAATAGAACTTTCTATTTTCAAAAACCTTCTATATTTGAAAACTTTCTTTATTTGGGAACTTACTACAATTAGAAACTTCTAATTATAAAAAACTTATAATTTTCGGAAATTACTTAAACTGTTTACACTTAAATACTCAATGAACTCGCTCAACTTTATGTTGACTTTTTGAGCTTTATTTTCAGGTAGTGAGCAGGCATAGGACGTGACTGAGTTCGGGCCTTAGAAGACTTATAGAGTGTATTGCATTAGTCTTCTGTTCTATTATATTACATTACTATGGTTTTTTTCCGGGATTGCATGCTTATGTCATGTCGTACTTCTTTTATGGGGGTGTTTGTTTCGGCTTATATAACCGGCTTATGAGCTTATGTAATATTTCATAAGCTCATAAACCCATTTTTTCGGCTTATTAGCTTATGACTTTAAATAAGCCATAAGCTCAGCTTCATAAGCTCATAAGCCGAAAAAATGAGCTTATGAAAAATTACATAAGCTCATAAGCTCGTTTAATAAGCCGAAACAAACACCCCCTATATCTTACAATGTTCTGTTTTGTTTGGATTGTTGTGTTTGACGTGCACATGAGAAAAGGATATCTCTCTTGTTAACTGTCAATGTCACAACACTTTTCTTATTTTATTGCATTTAGTATATCTCTATTATTATATTGTATTGTGATGATTGTCAATCAGTCGCACCCTGCGATTCTGCCGCAGACAGGGTGTGGCATTGTATTCAAAGCACCCCTTTAAACCATGCCTTTTAAAGAAGATACATCTCAGCCTCCTAATGCAAACTCCAATAAACCCTACACCATAACCAACATCAAGCTCATATCCCAACAACTCTAGATCTTGAAGGACTCAATTACAAGCAATAAAAATCGTTGTTTATCATGCATTGCATCATGTACGAAGTTAATCATGACTATTATAATTACTCGTTATATTATCCATGATGAACTTCCATTTTCGGGATCTAATTTTTCATTTAGACATGTTTTGCATGGGGCGTTCAAAAACTTAAAAAAAACATTAACGTCCATATGTAGAACGCAAATGTTAAACATAAAACTTTGCTTTGATTTATCGCTATTTATTCATGAACACAAAACCGTGATTAGGAATCGGTTATAACTAAAAAAAATTGAATTGGGATAACATGGTTTGAGACAAGGACAAATGTGTTAAAACTTTTGCTTTATCACATGAAGTGTTTTCATAATAAAAGAATTGTGCAGATAATTCCATACTTTGTAAATAACTTTTTTTTTATTATTTTCGGATCAAAATATTTGATAAAATTAATTGAATAAATAAACTAAATATAAATATATAGTTATTTCTCTACTATGGATAATTCGAAAAAGACAAAATAATATAGCAAATTCATGATGTCACACAATCACTATCTAGAAAGACATAAAATAATTTAACTAATTGACCCATGACGTTATTAAAGAACCCATTTCGTCTCTTAATTTCATTACTTAAGATGTTGAGTTGATATATTATATATTACTAGATTATTGTCCCACGATAGCGCGAACAAATATAAAGTTTGACTCGTAAATTTTTGTTTATGTAGATTTTAATTTATTATGAGAAGACAATGTCATACGTATAATAACATATATACGTTTACGTTTATACTTATGTTGCTTATAGTTAAAATAATATATACACTTTTACGTTTATATACATGTTTTGATATTTTTATGAGGAGATTTTAGAATAATAATATGGTAAATCATTGTCTAAATTATAAATCAAACTTATGTTTTTTTATTTCAGTGGAGATGTAAATGAAAGAGAAAATGTAATTACGTATTGTAAAAGGGTGTAAAATAGAAATAGTCTTTGATGATATCATCAATCTGATCTAACTACTGAAATCAAAGAAGATAACAATCGAAGGGACCTTATTTCGTCATGTGGCATTTAAGGCCTCTCTTTTATTATATATTAAAGATAAGTAAATGAATTTTAGTATTATGATAATATATATTGAATAGTAATTATGATAATCACAATCAAAAAAGATAAATAATATGTTATTATACGTTTAAGTTTATTGTTGGTTTATAAACGAAAAAAGATATCTCAAATTACAGAAGACAATTTCTTTGTTTTCAATTATTTTATCCACGAATTGCTATTATCATTATACTATAACAAAAAGTAATACTACAAAAGAAGAATGATATAGAGTCGCATCTTAATTTGACTTGAAAACGGAAAGAAGTAATTTGGCCTTATAAAGTGGAATTTGGTAGTGTTTTATGAAGTGGATAAGGAAGAGTAATACGTGTGAATGATGAGATGAGACCTTATCATTTGCTTTTCTCAAAAAGATAGAAAATTGATATATTATACTCACCTTTTAGTCATGTATTTCAAGCAAAATAAATATTAACAAATGGATGTGGAAAATAAATAAGTGATGAAAATATTTTCTAAAAGTTGGATAACGAATACGAATACGAGTGGAAAATAGAAATGTAAGGATGTATTTGACGTAAATAGGGTAAATTGTCGATACAAGTTGTAGCTTGAGGCTGAAAACTGAAGTTTTTATTTTATTATTTAAAAGTCTCAATTTTTATATAAAAAGTTTTTCATTTACACTGTGTATCAGAGATTTCTATTCTGTAGAAATGGAAAGAAAGAAAAAAAGCAGGAATAAAATAAAAATAAAAACCTGTTCCTGAGTTTTTAAGTGGAGAGAATAGAAAATAAGTGAAAAGAAAATTTGTTCAATTTTACTTCAAAAATTATTTCCAATTTGAGAAGATTTGAAAAGAAATTATACTTTGAACATTTTAAAAAAAAATAATTCCCAAATTCTATTTAACCAAATATATATCTCCTACATACATGTCTATCTTTTTTCATCTTTACTCGAAGTTACAAACAAATCGAATCGAATTGCGAAATTACCCATATGTTGTTCTTTGATCCGTTTTTACACAAGTGATTTTTTTTAAATGATTTATCATATACATGTTTTCTCTTAATTAATTTGTGTATTGTGTAATGCTCGTGTGTGCTTATAATTTTTTTTTTTTTTTTTTTTATATTGAGTTGTTTTTATTGTGTTTATAAAGTTCATCATATTGTATCTTTGTATATAGATTGAACTTTGATATGAATTTACTTTTCTTTCTTTTCTCTCCAAATACTTCCAACTCGGGAACATTTTAAGAAAAAAATAATCTTATTTATTCTCTCTTCTTTTCTGTTAAATTATTTTCTTTTCATATCTCTTCTCTGCTTACTAAACTCAGGAACAAAGTGTTAAAGCGCATCTATTATAATTAGTAGTAATCACTCATAACCTTTATAAAATGTTGTGACGGTTGTAACCGCTTTTAATTTTCAAAGTTCCTAAATGTTATAATCAACTACGAAGTAGCGGATCTAGATACTAGTTAAGGGATATCCAAAACAAATTTTGTTTATAGATCGTATTTAACGTATAAAATGATCTTTTAAAAATTTTACATTACAAAAACATGCTCCCTGAGAAGATCGGGGATACTTGCGACTACCTCTAAGCCACTCTATAATCCGCCACCGCAACTATGAAATAGGTGTTTCACAAAGTTTCTTAATAGATTAGTGTGTTCCCGACGATCAATTGTCTCTGCCTTATTTGTTTGGTTACAAATACCAAACAAATACTTTTGTTTGATTTGTTCGGTAAAAAAACATTTGTCTGCCTGCCGACGTTTGCCACTTTATTGATTGTTCACATGGTTTGGACCAACCCCATGCGACACGTAACCATGCACAGGCATATATCTATTGCTTTCCTTCGAACCTTGTTGTGTCTTCCTCGAGCCATAAAATCAAATTTTGTGTCATATATTTTCTTAGAAATTGTTTTTTTTTTGTTATTATCATAAAATCAATCATACTAGTTATATATATACTTTTTAATTTCTATTTTAGACGTCTTAATATAATTAACGTATTTGTTTAAGAAAAACATAAAAGTTTACGTAAAAATTGTTGGTCATCTTGATAATAAACTATCATTGTATTTTTGATAAATAATATTAATCATATTGTAATGGATTAATTAAAGTACTATTGAAATTCTATAAAATGAATGGTCTTGTTTTGCGGAGAATCAGGAATGGTGTAATGTAACATATACCAACTCGTCCTCCACGGGTTGTTAAAGTGGTAAATTGAAGTTAGATAAAACTCACACCAAAGATGGGAGGTACCAAGTTCGAATATTGTTGGGAACATTTACCGATACATATACCAACTCGCGACGATTTGAGAGGAAATTTTGCTCCTGTCGCACCTTTGAGTCTCATATAGAAGTAATAAAATGAGCATAGATTTGTTAGATTGGAGATATAATCCTAATTGTATTTGCATTATGTAAACCTTTGTTATTGTTTGTGTCCGTGGCTCCTTGTTAATGGACCCTATCTATAATATTAGGTAAGGTTTTGGCTGTGCTAAACACAGCCCACCAGTTATATTAGTATAATCGTCATTTTCACCTTAGTTTCTTACTTGAAATATGACTAATGTACGTATTGTAAAACCATTTTTCTTTTATTATTTCAAGTTTTCATGCTAGCTCATTGTTAATGCTCTCAGTTCTCAATTTGATCATGTACGTACACAATCGCGTCTTTATCGTCATGTTAAAAATAAAAACTATGTAGACCAAAATAGTGAAACTAAAATGTTACCAAACCATATCCAAACAAAAACATTTAGGTCAAAACCCGACACCTAAAAAGTTCTCAGTTACATTATCAACTCGGATTTTTCTTTTTGCAATTGCATAGATAAATAGAAAAGATATGGTAGATGCATTGAAATAGATCTTAAAACTAACATGCTTTTATTAAAGGGATCTACATGGATAAAGGAAGAACTCACATGGAAGGTGATGTATTTTTCGTTTTGAGATGCACTAAACTACAAAGATTCAATGTTCAGGAATTATATAAAAGAAACCACTAAACATGTTCGATGTTTGTTAGCATATCATAATCAATCAATACATTTCGGTTCTGGTGTATGTGTGGTACGTTGCATGGTTGGTGTCTGTAACACACCGCTCAGGCGGAAGCCGGAGATGTACAGTATCAGTATATTCAGAGTCATAAGGTTACAACAAATTAAATAACAAAAGGGGTAACATCGAATTTAAATATAAGTTATCGAGTTACAAATGTTACAAAGTACATAAGTTCGGGAAATAAATCAATACATAATCGACATACGGATCCTAATAGAACTAATCATAGCAAAACAAGTTCCCAAGCAAGATCCACGTAGTCATACAAAAGCAATCATCATGTAACCTCAAATCCCTGAAATAGCGTTAAAAACGACGTCAACACAATGTTGGTGGGTTATTCGTAAAGTTAATAAAACAATAGTAATAAAGCTTTTGACCCGAATATTTAGAAAGGTTTAGTAAAATCATTAATAATAAACATATATCTTGATTTAAAATAGCAAATAGCAATATGAACATTCCTTAGCCTATAATAATACACTTGAACCTAAACATAAAAAGGCAACAACCCCCTTAGTGTGTTAAGCTAAGTTTAGTCAAGAAGTAATACGGTAATAACATCAGTCCGCAAGGACCGCACACCGGCAAGTCATCCCAATACGGCGATGAGGGTTTGTTAAACCCAAATAGATCTATATATATACCCGTAGGCTCAATAAGAGTTGACAAGTGTGTATATGGGGCCTTATACTACCACCAAGGCCGTATAAGTAAGTAAGGCAACACGATAATACTAAGGCATCATAATCTAATTTGCATAAACAAGATATATAAAATTAAGTTACGCTAATCATGCCCGAAGTAAAATTTATAAAGCGGTAAAAGGGCATCGAATAACTCACAGGTAGCGTAAAAGCGTAAATAAAGCGTAAGAGTGTCGGAACTCAAAGATACGCGGTATACGAACCACCGCCTAAGTGCCCTAGCATAAGACATAAAAGGTCTAAGTATCTCTAATGTAATAGGTTTAGCCTCGTATATAATTAACGTTATATTAAATATTAGAGTTTAGTAGAGTTTAGGCGAATAATGAATATTTAGACTTAAAGTCGTCGAATCCACCGGCGATAAATCGTAGCGAGGTGACGAATAAAAAGGTATTTAATATTTTGAGTCAATAATGACATCGAGGAGTTAAGTTTATAAATATGATTAGATAGGAATGATATCCGAGCCCAAAGTGACTACTAGGAATATCGTTGAAAGGAGTATTAGATTTAGTCAAAGTCAACCAAAGTCAAAGTCAACCGAAGTCAAAGTCAACCATGGTCAAAGTCAACCTAGTCAAAGTCAACCTAAGTGAAAGTCAACCAGAGTCAATATCAAGATAGTTGACTCGGTTAAAGTCAACGAAAGTCAACTATTTTAAAGAGAAGTCAAAGTCAACGAAAGTCAACCTTTGACCAATTTGAATATTTTAAAAATGTGAGTTTGAATATTTGAGTAAAATATTATTAGAAATCAGTTTATAAAAGTTATATAAAAGTTTAAGTTTAAAAATCGAAGATTTAATCGTTTTCGGAGAGATAACCGTTTTAGACGATATTAAGACGTTTTAATGTTTAATAAGGTAAATAATACATAGTTTGAGATTGCGTTTATGTTTTGAGTCCAAAACACATATTTAACAGTTTATAATACTTTACGTATACTAATATAGGGTTACGTATACTTAAAATTGTCCGAAAAACGCGAAAATAGCGAAACAGCAGCGAGGTGTTGCGCACTGGTTAACCAGTGCGTCGCACAGGCTTGGGAATATGCCCGGTGCGGCGCACCTAGGTCCAGTGCGGCGCACCAGGGGCCTGGTTTCACTTTTCGGTTTTTCGTTTAACGTTGTTTAGTACCGGTTAGTTAGTTTAAGCTTTAAGCGAATATTTACAGGTTATTAATTGAAGTTATTTAGTCAAATAACCTCTAAATAATTTATATAAAATACATATATTTATACACATACTTATTTACAAGATTTTACAAGTTTTAGTTAAATTTAGTTAAGTTTATTTATATCACATAATATGTATAAAAATACTTAGATTTGTAAGTCCACTAATGTTATGAAGGTGTTGGAACATTTTCGAAAAGAAGTTACTAATATTCTTATGTGATTATCCGATTTTAAAGTTTATATAACATTTTCGGTTAAAATATGCTAATGATTTATTAACATGACAAGTATTATGTTTTAAGGTGACTTCTTTAGATAATTAGTTATTTTAGTCATTTATTCATGTTATCAAAGTTTTAAAGTAGTTTTTAGGTGGTAAAATGAAGAATTAAACGAAAGAACACAAAGATGGAGATTATGATAGTTTACCGGAAAAGTCTTGAAACGGTAGTATGAAACTAGGGACTTTTGCCGGAAATCTTCCAAGAGTGGTATGGAGAATGAAAGCTCCAAACAAGAGAAAAATATGTTAGGTTATGAACTTAAAAGATGAAATTAGAAGAAAACGTCTAAGGAGGTTTACTTACCGTTTTTCTCAAGTATGGGAAAAATCTACTAACTCCATAGTGAGCCGAAAGTTCCCAAGGAGATATATGGAGGAAAAAGCTCCAAATAAGAAAAGAAAACACGATGTTAGAATGGATTTTGTAGAAGAAAGTTTGAAAGGAAAAATAGTCTCCAAAAGAGTTTCTTACCGAATTGTCCAAAGCTGGAAGTCTTCCAACTCAAGTCTAAGCCGGAAATTGAAGCTTGGATGATTAAACTCTTGCAAAAACATAAGAGTTTAGTTAGTAAACTCTTAGAGTTGAGGTAAGAAAGTTAGTGTAAGAAAGATGGAGTTTTCGAAGTAAAATACTTACCGAAAGTTGTATGTCTTCTTAGATGATCTCCAATGATCTTTCCTAACACAATTACCACCTTTGAATGGAGTTTAGGTCTCTCAAAGTTTCTGGAAAAAGAGAAGAAACTAGAGAGAATTGTGTTAGAGAGAGATACAAAAATGACGAATGTGATAGAAAAGTTGTTTAAGGTTAAGAAATGGAATGAGAGATGATGTAAAATGGTCAAGGATCCACATTTTACTCATCCATACCATTTAGAGAAGGTTTTGGACAGAGATCACATGGTAGCATGTGGTTTGGAATCTCAAGAAAAGCAACAAAAACGAGTTGGATTTTTGTGACCAGCGGTCCAGTGCTGCGCACTGATGCTTAGGTGCTGCGCACTGGGTGGTTTAACTAGCCAGTTATGTTGTCCGTTAAAAGGACTGAATTTGTAACGGTTTCCGTCAGATTCCGTTAAAGGACTAGCCTTGTAATAGATTTTTGTTTTGAGGGTAACTTTTGTAATATTTTAAACGTTAATTTTTCTCGAAAAGACGAAGGCTTAAAAATATTAATATTAACCTACGAGAATACTTAATATCGCTAGGCACTTAGTTAAATATACTTTTTAGTCACAAAGGACATAAAACAAAGGTTATAAACGTGATCCGACACAAACGCAAATGTAATAAATCGAAATATCGAAATAATAACTCGGGTCAAAATGAAATAATGATAATTAGAGAAAGTTAAACTCGGAATTAGTACCTCGAAATTTGCGGTTGTCACAGTGTCGGTTTTGCTAGGTCAGGCATCGTTCTTAGTTCGAATGCCTTGTCAACGACACTTACAAGAAGCGACTAAGGAGTCATCTCCAAACTAAAATGTTTGTCTTATATTTTAACTTTAACCCCAATATATAATTGGTGGATTTTTGAACTTGCAACTAGACAGTGAATAAAGTTAGTAGAGAATTCATTGTGTAATCGTTATAATTAATAAATACAAACAATATGTCGCCATTTGTTTAACTTGCGGTTTTTTTTTTCCTGGGCACTCGAAAACATGTAGCGTGATAAACACAAAACCGAAAGATGTCAATGAATCTTATTTCTCTCCGGTAATCATATACTCCCTTCGTCCAATATTTATTTTCCAGTTTTGACTATTCAAGTTTTTTGTTTGTAAACTTGACATTAGAAAACTTTTTTGTTTTATATAATAATTGATGTAAATTATATGAATGAATTGGGTTTTAAATATATTCCCATTGATATATTTTCATCAAAAAGTAAATAACACAAAAAATATTATTTACGGTCAAAGTTGGAAACAAAGGACTTTAAAAGTCAAAACTAAACAATAAATATAGAAAGGAGGTAGTAGTAAGTAGTAACTAGTAGCAGGCCGATAGGTTCAAGACGAAACTAGTATTCCTTCTCTCTCTTCCCCTTTTAAGACATATTGGAAACGGGAGTTTTATTTCATTTTAGGATGGTTACTGATTGGGTCTATTCAAACTAGCAAATAATATCCAAGACTCTATGAATTGCAAATTAATAAAGTATTCAAGCTTAAAGATCGTTATTTACTCTCAAATAGCGTAAGTTATTGGCAGGGGGGTTGACGTAGAAACATCAGACCCGAGCGAGGAAAAGTTATCTTCGAATCCCTTCAAAAGATTTAGTAAATGCTAAAATCTCAAAGTAATCTGACGAAGAAGTGGTCGTTGGATGTTTACGAAGGGTTTAAGATAAGTCCGTTGCGTAGTAGGTTGGATATAAAATTTATCCCTTCTTGAGTAAAACTATGGAACTCATATATTCTTAGTTAGAAATTTTTATTTGGAAAACCGATAAAGATAGACTTTTGACACGTACAAATTGAGATAAAAGGAACACTGATCTTGACTCATTATTATGTTCATTCTGTGATAATTTTTGTGTGACTATGAATCATGTTTTAGTTCATTGTATTTGGTTGAAAGTGTTATGGATCAAGATGTTTTAACTAGTGGGGCTTGTTACTCCCTTTCGAGACATATTAATTATTTCACGAAGTTTTCCAGGTGATTAGAGGTATCAAAAAGATGTTTCATCCTCTTCAACTTAAATGCTTTGAGACCTCTATGTTCGTTACAACATGGGTTGTTTGGATCGCGAGAAATCTAAAGTCGTTTTTTATTGAAAGAGTATGATTCCGATGTATGTTTTAAAGATATTCAAAACCACACTTTCTTTTAGATCTCCAATTGGTGTAGTGTAACAAAGTCTCGCTAGTTTGGAATAATTGGTTAGATAACCCGCATTTGGGGTGTAATTTTTCCGGCCTTGATCTGTAATGTACTTTTATCCCCACAACATCTGTTTATAGGATATTTTAGGTTTATATTATATTATTTGTTGTTTCAAATGAAGTAACTAATGGGAGTAACCTAACTTTTTCATTGAAAACATATCAAACAAAACAATGACAGGCCATTTTTCGTTCGTTATTTTGTGCATGTCACCATGTTTATTAAAAGAAAACGAAAATAGGCAAAAGGTATTATTTGATCACACGCACACATACTCCCTAATGTTAACCCTAAACCGGTTTCTTCAAATGATGGAAGTTATTGTAGTGTATTTTCGACTAGCCAATATTGACCACTCAAATGTCGATGCTTAAGGCATTGATAGTAAAGTAAAAATCCGATGTGTAAGCATTTTTAAAGAGAATTTGGTGAATGTCGGATTTTGACAAAGGAAAGTTTAGGGAAAAGATTTTAAGATAAGATTAGTAACATAAGAAATAGTGGAAAAATGGTTGTTAGTCATATATGGAGGGCCATGAGAGACTTTCTGGAAATAAAGGTAAAAGCTTCTTGGTATTTAGTTATTTACATGTAACATAGGAAAATGATGTTAGGCTAAAATTGTGGCTAACAAGTGTTAGGTACCCTTTTGTATAGTTGTAATGACAAATTTAGATCATACGCACCTAGTCAATGATGATGTGTAAAACTTTTAAGGTTAATTAACTAAAAAAAGGGAAATTACCAATTTACATTACGTTCAAAACCTAATATACTAAAAGCGCTCTTTTTGATCAATCAAAAAAAGAAAATTTCCTCTTGACCAAGGAATTTATAACGGATTCAAGTTTTTTGCGGTTGCTCCCCACACCACGGTTGCATAAAGTCATTCGCTCTCAACGAGCCACTTGAACCATATGAGCACGAATTACACTTATATATATCCCAATGATCAATTAAGGGATCCAATGCATCATGAATTGTAATAACCATTTATCTGTTACTTAAAACTTGGTATTAAGTAACCAAATCATTTGCTTACGTTTTTTTAAATTGAGTTGTTAGGATTAAACCATGTTTAGGTAGTGTTTAGTTTGTAAGGGTATTAAAGTGGATATAAGTTCAAAAGTAAAAGATAAATAAAGTTATATGGATATAACCTTCCTTCTTTTTCCTTTTTTTTTCTTTTCTGAAAACAGATATTATACACCACATAATACTTTGAGAGCGCCTATCGTCTTTAAGATTACAGGACGGGTTTTGTCGGGTTTGTCCATGCAAAAGGGGTCCAATCGGGTTGACCCAATTCATCCGAACTCGCTAATAGGGTCGGGTTAGGGTTTGGTTTTAGCAGAATTTTGGGTTCGGGTTAGCTCCGAGTTAACCCAAAAATTGCATCCATTTTTTTCAAATCAAATAAAATAAAAAAGCCCCAAAATACATACAATTATTATAGCGATCAATTCGTATTCCTTTTTTGAAAATCATGTATTCGACTTTCCTCCTCCCTATCCTTTTGTTCGATGTTTATGATTATTCTTGCCTCTTTCGCCACTTTTTGTCTCTTTTTACCAAATTTTGTTTTGTATATAACCTAAAGGCCAATAAGTTGGCCATTTGTTTGATCCATCTATAACCAATGATCTAGGCCTCAAGATTGTATGTCAATTTTTCTTTTAAGGCTAACTTTTCAATGAAATCGGAATCCCGAGTCCACTCGAATCCGAATTCACCCTAGCCCGAAGACCTGAACCCTTATTAGGGTCGGGTTTCGGGTATGTTTTTTATTTAGCAAACATGATCAGGTTGATTTTGTCAGGATCCGTCGACCTAGGTTTATATAAAACAAACATTTACATCTAGATCTATCAAAGAAGTTGCAGCGGATCAACACTTTGATGTTACAAGGTTTAGTGATTAAAAGTTTATGAATATCAATATGAATGAATTACAACACAGACGAATCACCTCCAACAACCCCAATTATATTTTGATCAGAAATATAACAAATATTTACAACGATATCAGGATCAAAGACACCTTGACCTTGGGGCACTACCTAGTTTTTCTAGGCTTACATCACCATGCATTTTCTATGCATTCACTCGTCTATTTTTTTCTATGCATTCATCAAGATTTTATAACCTTGATTCTAACAAACTCCTATGAATTCGTAGGAATAATAATTACAAAGATTTGATATCTCTGTAACCTTCCTAGAATATATTCTTATTCTAAGGTAACAAATCCCTATAATAATGATAAAGATAATTACAAATAAGAATCAAATCTAATCATATCTTATCCTAAATTAATCTTTATCTTCTCAGAAGTATTAACTCTTGATAGGGCAGTAGTAACTAAGTTGCAGTAGTAACCAAGTATTGGTAGTAGTAACTTGTATGAGCAGTAGAACTTCTATGAGCAGTAGTAACTTGTATGAGAAGTAGAAACTTCCTAGAGAGTAACCAACACTTAGTCTTTTCAATATAAATCAACAACTCCAAATAACAAACCCAACAATCTTCCCCTAAACTTATGCTATCAGAATGATAAGCAATAAGTTTCTTCAATACAAAATGTTGTTGAAGATGATATCAAAACTACTATTTCTTCTTCTTCTTCTTCTCCATTATCAGTTTATATTTTGTCTCATCAAGTCAATAGTATAGATAATAAATTATCCCACCAATCTTCCCCTGTTTGATGATGACAAAACAAGCAATAAACTGAAAAAATTCCCCTACAACCGAGATCTATGTGAACAAGTTGATACTTCTTGTACCGCTGATATTTCTATCAAAGCACCCCACTTTTTAATGTAAGTATACTTTCAATACATTTAATAGATTTAAGCCTTCAATGTTTGTTCCATACCACCACACTTCATATAAGTTGCAAATCATATCATCTATATAATAGTTTCCCCTTTTTGACATAATCCAATAGGAGAACTTTGAAAATATGCAACTTTGAACATCTCTTTATAACTACGAACCATATTAAGTTACTAATCCAAGCTTTCCTATGTCTCAAATTACCCTCCATGAAGCGCACACCCAAAAAAATGAATTTGAGCAGTAGAAACTCAAATTAGCAGTAGTAATAAAGTTGAAGTAGTATACCTTCTTCTTTGAATCGATAGTTGTTCTTCTTCATGAGGTTAAATCATATTTCACAAGTAAAAATATTTTCCTCAAGTGGTGCATGTATAAGATCACATCTAAATGTTCCAATTGTCATATTCACTTTGGAACATATTCTTCCCCTCAAACAACTATTTAGATATTAATACCGCCTTTACAGTAACCATGAAGAGAAATACATGCAGTACTAACAAAGAGGAGCAATACTAACTTCATCGTCGAACAGAACAATGTGTATTGTAGTACTAACAGCGTAGCAGCAGCATTAACAATATAAGCACAATACTAGCTAAACCTTTGTAGCAGATTAAATATTAAGTAACTTTTCATTAACAAAGCCGATAATGCTAAAATTTTTGCCCAGAGTAGATCTGTGTATCTTGAACCACATATCAAAATTTCAAGACAATTCAACGGTTAACGAATACACAATAATTGTTTTACCACAGTTGTGTTCACCAAACAATAAACATTCAACGTCCAACTTTGAAATTGTACATCTCCTAATCTAAACACCCAATAAAGATCAAATTTTACCAAGACATAGATCTATATTCCTTGAATCATATATCCAAATTCAAGAAGATTCAATGTGTAACGAATAAGAAAAGGTCGTTTTATTATACATAAACACAATACATCTAACCTTACAGCAGCAGATTTCAAAATTTCATATCTTTCATTCAGAATCTCATATCGAAAATTCCTTTGGTCAAAATGCGGGTTTATGTTTGAAAAACATACAGTTGAAAATTTCGTCCAATTCCGACGGATAACGAATGAGTTATGACGTTTTTACCACGGCTACCCAGAATATGACGAATGGAAACCCTAATTTTCAAACTGGTAGATCTTTTTCTTTCTTCTCCTTGAAACCTTTTGGATCTTAGATCTAGAGCACCTCCTGTGCTCTGATACGAATTGTAAGGATCTGTCGATCTAGGTTTGTATAAAACAAACGTTTAGATCTAGATCTATCAAAAAAGTTCCAGTGGATCAACACTTTGATATTACAAGGTTTAGTGATTAAAAGTTGATGAATATGAATATGAATGAATAACAACACAAACGAATCACCTCCAACAAACCCAATTATATTTTGATCAGAAATAAACAAATATTTTACAACGATATCAGGATCAAGGACACCTTGACCTTGGGGAACTACCTGATTTTTCTAGGTTTACATCACCATGCATTTTTTATGCATTCACTCGTCTATTTTTGTCTATGTATTCATCAAGGTTTTATAACCTTGTTTCTAACAAACTCCTACTAATTCGTAGGAATAATAATTAGAAAGATTTGATATCTTTGTAACCTTCCTAGAATCTCTCCTTATTCTAAGGTCACAAATCCCTAAAATAATGATAAAGATAATTACAAATAAGAATCAAATCTAATCATATCTTATCCTAAATTAATCTTTATCTTCTCATCGGTATTAACTCTTGATAGGCCAGTAGTAATCAAGTATTGGTAGTAGTAACTTGTATGAGCAGTAGAAACTTCTATGAGCAGTAGTAACTTTTATGAGGAGTAGAAACTTCCTAAAGCAGTAGTAACCAACACTTAGTTTTTTCAATATAAATCAGCAACTCCAAATAACAAACCCAACAGTTTGACCCGAATAACACCCCTATTTGTATAAGTAGTATCAACTGTGTATGCCATTTTTACCAAATAAATACTTTAAAATACTTAAAATTACTTCTATATAACAAAATACATAAATACTTCACGTCTTCGCTTATATACAAAAAGTTTTCACAAAACGGACTTAAAAGGGATCATTAAAACTCAATTGAAATAGACTCGTACATTAATAAGCCTTATATCACTTAAAAACAAATCTTACTTCTCCTAATGCTCCGTGCACACTTAAGCATCAATTTAACGATGAATACCATCACCTTGGCTAAGGGCACCGCTCGAGTAGTTTAAGGCGGGGCGCTAGGCACACCCTATGCTTATGATGCTTGTTGTTCGTCTATTCCGAAGGAAACCCGGGCGACACCGTAGGACCGATGACGGTATGGGCTCGTCGTTATGTTGCCCATCGGGGGAGGGACAAACGGAAGGGGTGAAGGACATGGGTGTGGGTCAGGGTAATGAAACCAAATTAAGGTAACCTTTTCAAATCTAAAGGCTAATATTTATATAGAATAAATAATAATAATAATATCTTAAAGAAAAACCGGTCATACGACCGTTCACTTTGTAAGATTCTTTTTAAAAACCTACTTTAACTAACCCAAATTATATATATATATATATATATATATATATATATATATATATATATATATATATATATATATTTCATACTTTTAATCTCAATATATTTTATTACTGATCTCAAATATACACACAACAAACAATGTCTAATCAAAACACTTCATAACCAAATGATTTTTTCACCAACGTATTACTTAACAATCTGATGCGAAATATGAATTATTCCCGACAATTTATCTTCCGCACTTCAATCGAGTAATCCTTCTCCTGGTCAAATGAACTTTGAAAACCATCTATTTACCCCGAGACCCACGTTCCCAAAGTAATAAATGGAATTAACAACATCAACAACAACAATAAGAGCACAACAACAATAACTTTGGTCTCGACAAACACAATCTTCTCAACAACATCAAAATTGGTACCTACCATAACAAAAGTCACACACATAAAACACATAAACACAAAATGTCGAAGCAATAGCCGAATCCTAGCCCGTTAAGAAAACAAAGTAAATAATAAATTAGAAGTTGTGCAAAAAAACGAACAAGGGAAAGGTAGACGTGTCGAAAAAACCCAAAATCGAAACCAAACTCGATGCAAAACCGAAAACCGAAACCGGTCAAAACTGAGTTTGACCGGAACCGGTTCGGGTTTTGCCCAACCCGCCGGTTCAGACCTTTTTAAAGATTTCCGTTGGAAACCGGTTATTTTGGACCCGGTTCCAGAAACCGGTTTGGCAACCCGGTTTCAGGAGCTGGTCCAAGTTACAGTTTTTTTTGTCCTTTTTTGATTTTTATAGCCGTTAAAAAGGTGTTTTCGACCGTTTTTTGTGTTCTTTTTTTACCATTTGCCATCCTAAATTTACTATAAGTATGTAGGTTGAGTATGGGGTTAATCACACCATTCTAACTCTCTCAAAACTCTAAAAACGTAAAAAATACGTTCGAATAATTCTCGAAAAATCATCAATAATCAAATGGAAACTCAAAGCTCTATCGTTTCCACTAGTGTCGGTTCCTCAAGCGAAATCACGATTTCTCAAGTTCTTGAAACAACCCGAAACCGAACCGTTTGGTGTTATTATCGTTTGGTGAATTTGTCGGATGGCGAAACGATGGCGCATTGTAATCATTGCAGCACTTTTTTGAAAAGTGATTCCAACAGGACGTTGAAGCATCATATCGAGAAGCATTGAAAAGTACTAACTAGAGTTTTGGAAACGGGTCAATCATCGATGGGTCAAGACGGGAATATTTTTGTATATTCGGTGGAGCGGATGCGTAAAGAGTTTGCGAGTTATGTGATTCAATCCGTCTTGCCGTTAAATCACTTCGACAACCCTCGATTCACGATGGTGGTTCAAATGTGTCTTCAACCGCGATATACTCACGTAAGTCGTAATACTCTTAGAAGTGATTGTTTAAAATTATGGAAAGAAGCTAAAATAATGGTAATTAAAGGTTTTGAAACGTTAAATTCAAATGTAAACTTAACAACCGATGTTTGGTCGGCTCCTCATGGTTTTCCCGATTCATACATTTGTGTTACCGCACATTGGTGTGATCCAGAATTGTGGCAAATGATGAAGAGAGTTATTTCTTTTGACCAATTTGCTTATCCTCACACGGGTCAAAACTTATTTCATATGTTACGGGATGTTTACAAATGTTTAATTTAGAAGAAAAAGTGTTTTCAGTTGCATTTGATAATGCGAGTAATAATACAAACGCCGTTGATAAACTAAAACTAAGATACAAACCACCAATGGATGGTGAGTTTTATCATAGTCGATGCGTTGCACACATTATAAACTTGGTTGTGCAAGCCGGCCTAGAAGTCCCCGAAATAATTAACATGAGAAACGCTTATAAACAAATGTTAGGCGATATATTTTTGGTAGGTAAATATCAAGGTTCTAAAAAACGCGCCATGGCGTCGAGGCGTGGCGAGAAATTACGAAAACCTGCAAGGCGTCTTTGTTAGGGGTGGCGGCAAAAAACGTGGCCATGGCGCACCATGGCTTGCGTTAACGCGAGTTTTTTTGTAACACGTTATGAAAATTTAAAAAAAAAAAGGTTTAAAAATAGTTAAAATAGCTATAAAAATCATTTGATTGTAAAATTGTGACTATATCTTAGAATATATATATATATATATATATATATATATATATATATATATATATATATATATATATATATATATATATATATATATATATATATAAATGTTAAAACAGACTTTTTGATAATTTATTGATATTTATATAACTTAATAATAGAAAAAATACATATAAAATTATAAAATATATTAAAAAATTTTGTCGCCTTGTCGTCACGCTTTGAAAATCGTCATGTCTCGCCATTTCTTGCAAAGCTTGAGGCTTACTCATGCCACCACGCCACGCCTTATGTTATCTGTAACCTTGGTAAATATAGATACAAACAATATATGAAATTGTGTAAGGATACGAATTCCATTTTTTTAGGACCTAATTGGGATGTTCCCACAAGATGGAATTCGAGTTACAATATGTTTGTATGTGGTTTACGCCAACAAGCTACTTTGACCTATTTTCATGACGACTTAGCGGCTCGTTTTTGGGGTCGGGTACACCATTTTCGGCTGAACTTGGGAAATAATTAAAAAATTAACCGAATTGCTCAAAGTTTTTAAAACTGCAACAACTTTATTATCGGGTGTTTATTATTCCACTAGTCATTTAGTCCTTAAACAAATTGGTTTTATGTTTTCAAAGTTGGACGATTACGAATCAAGAGGTGACTTATATTTTAAAATGGTAACGCCCATGAAAGCAAAAATAAAAAAATATTTTGCTCAATTGTCACCTTTAATTACCGTTGTCGCCGCATTAAACCCGTGTTTGAACAAAATTGAGGTGGAAGATCTTATGAGTACAATCTTTACAAAATTGGATATCATTTTAGACCCTTTATATGTTACTAACGCCATAGACGCTTCTGAAAAATCTTTTAAAGGGTTGTTTGGGGTTTATTTTGCTAAATATAAAACGACATCAAATGTTGGTTCATCAAGTTCTTCTTTTGCCTCGACCTATGAAACTTATACTAGCTCGGACCAGGAAATTGACTTGTTTAATAATTTAAAATGAGAAAACATTAAGCGTGCCAGGGGTGATGGGGATGACCAAACAAATATCGTATATGGGAGGTATACGGGAACCGATTTTTTAGCCACTACGGGAGTTGAAGAATTCTCTAATTTTGAGGTTTTGGCTTGGTGGAGAGCACGAGAATCTCAATTTCCCGTTCTAGCCGCCATGGCCAAAGATCTACTAACCGTCCAAGCTTCTACGGTAGCTTTGGAATCCGTTTTTTCTCTTAGTGGTAGGGTATTATCTTTTCGAAGAACAAAACTCACACCGGTGGCAATGGAGATGTGCATTTGCTTGAAGGATTACTAGACGCGGCCGAACGTATACAAGACACACCAAATCTTGAAGGCGAAGTAGAGGTTGAAGCCGAAATACTCGATATCGAGGTGGAAGAAGGCATTGCAATATCACTTTTCGATGACGAAATCGCTATCGATGAAGCTTCCCAAGCATCTAGCTCCGAAGATAAACTCGTTCAAGATGACTTCATTGGTGAAGATGAAGAATGAAGAAATCAATTTGAAATTTCCAATTTTATTAGTTACATTTCATATTAAAAATAGTACTTTTTCGAACATTTTTATTCCAATTATCGTAATATTATGGTTATGAAGATGTATTTCAATCTTTTTTAGTAGAAGACAACGTTTATGTATGATGTGTTACAAGTTTGTTTAATAAAAGTGGAAGTTTAACGTGTTTCTTCAACTTACATTTATTTTCCCAATGTTATTAGTTCCATTTCATATAAAAAAATAGTACTTTTTCGAAATTTTTTTATTCTAATTATCGAAATATTAAACTTATGAAGATGTTTTTCAAGTTTTTTTTTACTAGAATACAACGTTTATGTATGATGTGTTTCAAGATTGTTTAATAAAAATCGAATTTTAACGTGTTTTTACAAGTTACGATTTTTTTGTTTTTTATTAAATTTCAAAACCGGTTTTTAACCGGGTTTTATACCTGAACCGGTTTGGACCCGAACCCAAACCGGTTCCACATTTTCATCACAAAAAACCGGTTTGAACTCGAACCGGGTTTTGGCCAAATCGGTTTGGAAGGTTTGACCATAACCCAGTTCGGGTTTCAAACTCGGTTCGCGTATCGGTCAAACCCGAAATTGACACCTCTAGGGAAAGGTATAAAAGTTAAGCGGGATGGGGAAGAATGTCAAATCTTGGCGGAACAGATGGTCTACGCTTCCTAAAATGGAGTGATTGGTAATTCAAAAAAGGGTGTATGCTTATGGGAACCATAGCCGAAAAAATACAACAAATTGATGTCAGATATAATAAGGATCAACTTACCAATAAATGGAGCAAAATTAAAAAAAATGTCTAGGTTTTCCCAAAGCATCCGCAAAAGGCTAGTCCGACAAAGTGGTATCAAAGACACACAATTTCTTTTGACAACACGTGAGGCATTCTTTGCGCATACAGGGAGAAAGATATCTTACGAGGTCCCATGGCTTGTTTTAAAAGATGTCTCGATGTTGTATTATTTAAAGGGTGTTATGGACAATAACAAACGAACCCAAACCCCAACCCGAGCCTTGACAACAATCTAGACGATGATGAAGCAAACCCGAACCCAAGCCCCAACTCGAGCCTTGGCACGAACCCGAAGCTGGGCCATTTAGTCCAAGACGACTATATTTGACATCCACTCACTCGGTTGGAGTTTTGGCAGCAAAATCCAAAGGAGTTCGGGCTCATCAGTATCTACTTCCTCATGTTGTTCGGATAAAGTGTTAGTTAAACAATTGATATGGAACTCCAAACTTGATGATCTTCATTAAGTGAATTCAAACTTAAATACAAGAAAGAAAACGAACGTGCAGCCTAACTACCAACAGAAATCACGCTACTAACTGAAATCACGCCACTCTTCCTAAAGAATAGGCAAACCCTAACATCACAACGTCTATAACGTTTGACTGATTATTCATAACATAATAATGCAAATAACATAATAAATTTGATGAAGTCCACGTCGCCAAATCAGAAAAAATGTAGGCCCAACTAAAGATAGTGTAGTCCGTGATGCATGTAGCCCATTAGACATATTATTATTCCAACAATCCCTCCCTCAAACTAACCACATTCATCACTGGTTAGTTTGTCTTCTACAATGCACACACCAAGCTTGTTCCTTAGGTTTTCAAAAGTTTCCTTCTTCAAGGGTTTAGTCATAATGTCTGCAACTTGATCACTAGTCTTGCAATGCTCCAATGTTATTACTCCATCTTTCACCAAATCTCGTAAAAAATGATATCGTACACCGATATGTTTGCATCGCCCGTGGAATACCGTGTGCTTAGACAACTTTATGGTTGAAGTATTATCACACCAAATAGTAGTGCATTCCGTTGTGTTCATTCCGAGATCTTCGAGTACCCCGTTAATCCAAATGATCTGACATGCACACATCGAAGCCGCAACGTACTCGGCTTCGGTTGATGATAGAGTGACAATGCTTTGCTTCTTGGATTGCCATGCCACAGCTGCTCCATCCCAAAGTACTACATAACCTGAAGTGCTTTTGTAATCATCAGCATCACCTCCGAAATCACTATCCGTGAATACATCTATCTTCCCTTGACCACCTCTTTTGTACCAAATTCCATAACTTGATGTACCTTGCAAGTACCTTAATACCTTCTTCGCAGCGTCAAAATGAATTACTTTCGGGTCGCACATGAATCGACTAATAAGACTTACTGCAAATTGTATATCCGGACGAGTTGTAGTAATATACATCAAACTTCCTACTACTTGTTTGTACGTGGTACTGTCCGTTTTCTCCCCATCTTCTAGCTTCAGTTTGCTACCCGGAATGATCGGGCATTTAACTGGATTGCAGTCTTCTAATTTGAACCGTTTGATAATTTCAAGAGCATATCTTCGTTGTGAGATGTGAATCCCTTCGTTCGTCTGAAGTACTTCTATTCTTAGAAAGAACCTCATTTTTCCGAGATCGGTCATCTCGAACTCACGTTGCATGGACTTCTTAAATTCCTTAAGCATATCAATGCTATCTCCTGTATAAATTAAGTCGTCGACATATATGTTAACATAAAGGACATTACCATTGTTGTTTCTTTTGATGAATAGGGTGTGTTCTGCATTGCTTCGCATGAAGCCTTCTTTTAGAAAGTACCCTTCAATTCTACTAAACCACGCCCGAGGCGCTTGTTTCAATCCGTATAACGCCTTGTTAAGCTTGTAAACCATTTGTTCCTTTCCTTTAATAGTGTAACCTTGTGGCTGTTGAACAAAGACGTCTTCATCCAGGGACCCGTGCAAGAAAGCCGATTTTACGTCCATTTGCAAAAGTATCCACCCATTTTGAGCTGCAATGGCGATCATCATTCGAATCGTATCCTTTCTAGCTACCGGTGCATAGACTTCGGTGTAGTCCACTCCATATTCTTGCCCGTATCCTTTAGCCACCAATCGCGCTTTGTATTTTTCGATTTCTCCAAGTCCATTGACTTTAATTTTATACAACCATTTCACTCCGATACATTTTGCATCCATTGGTCGTCGACATATATGTTAACATAAAGGACATTACCATTGTTGTTTCTTTTGATGAATAGGGTGTGTTCTGCATTGCTTCGCATGAAGCCTTCTTTTAGAAAGTACCCTTCAATTCTACTAAACCACGCCCGAGGCGCTTGTTTCAATCCGTATAACGCCTTGTTAAGCTTGTAAACCATTTGTTCCTTTCCTTTAATAGTGTAACCTTATGGCTGTTGAACAAAGACGTCTTCATCCAGGGACCCGTGCAAGAAAGCCGATTTTACGTCCATTTGCAAAAGTATCCACCCATTTTGAGCTGCAATGGCGATCATCATTCGAATCGTATCCATTCTAGCTACCGGTGCATAGACGTCGGTGTAGTCCACTCCATATTCTTGCCCGTATCCTTTAGCCACCAATCGCGCTTTGTATTTTTCGATTTCTCCAAGTCCATTGACTTTAATTTTATACAACCATTTCACTCTGATACATTTTGCATCCATTGACAGGTATACAAGTGTCCACGTGTTGTTTCTTTCGATAGCTTCTATCTCCACATCCATTGCAATCCTCCATTTCTTATTCTGAACTGCTTCATCATATGTGTACGGAGTTGTTGGTTCGTTTATGACGTTGGCCACATTGACTTGAGCTTCCTGACCTGTAACATAATCATCCAAGTAAGTCGGTGTTTTCCGCTGACGTCGACCCTCCCTTACTTGAGTGGTGTTTGATTCCCTTGTGTCTTCAACAGTTGGTGGAGTTTCTTCTTCCTCCATAACCTCAACAGTAGCCTCATCAAAAATTATGCTTTCATTGCTGTTCTCCCAAGTCAATTTCTCCACGTCTTCCCTTTGTTCCCAATTCCACCGTTTGTCTTCTTCGAATATCACATCTCTACTGATTATTACCGTCATTGTTATAGGGTCGATTAATCGGTAGGCCTTAGATTCTTCACTTTTACCCACCAAAATGCATCGTTTGCTTTTACCTTCAAGTTTACTTCGCCTTTGTTTTGGAACATGTACATGTGCGATGCTTCCCCATGTTCTCAAGTCTTCGACATTTGGTTTCTTTCCGTGCCACGCCTCATATGGAGTTATGCCTTCGAGTGCTTTTGTGGGACACCTGTTAAGTAAATAATAGCTCCACACTGCTGCTTCAGCCCAAAAATCTTTAGGCATATCTTTTGCTGTTAAAAGAGTTACCACCATGTTCATTACCGTGCGGTTTTTGCGTTCCGCCACTCCATTTTGTTGGGGCGTGAAGCTGGTTGTAAGTTGCCTATGAATGCCATGTTCCCTGCAAAACAACATAAATTCTTTCGACATATATTCACCACCTCTGTCTGTTCTTAGCGACTTGATTTTGTTCCCCGTTTTCGTCTCTACTTTGTTCTTGAATTGCTTGAAACTTTCGAACACTTCCGATTTTTCTTCAAGTAGGTAAACCCACCCCTTTCTGCTGAAGTCGTCGATGAAGCTAAGCAGGTATCTTTTGCCACTTCGAGATGCAGGTTTGATCGGACCACATACATCCGAATGGATGAGTTCAAGGATGCCTTTTGCCCTCCATTCGCTAGACTTTGGAATTTTACTCGTGGCTTGCTTTCCCATGCAACAGTTCTCACAAACTTTTCCTTGAATTTTAAAATAAGGCAAGCCATGTACCATTTCCTTTTGTAGCATGGTCCCCATGCTAGAGTCACTGATGTGGCCTAACCTTTCATGCCACAATGTTGATAAGTCTTTGTCACTAGTATACATACTACTGAGCACCTTTTTTCCCTTTTCTTTTCCTGCCATAACTACTTTTTCTCCATTTATATTCACTGATTCTTCATAAAGGGGGAACATCCTATTGGATGTCATGTTGCTTTCACACATTAGACCCTTTTCTTCATGAAAGATTTTGCAAACACCTTTTTTAATTACAAATACCAAGTTTCGTTCTTGAAGTTGGCCAATACTCAAAAGATTGTTTTTGAGTTCCGGTATGTAATAAACCTCGTTTATTATATATGTCACACCGTTAAATACGAGTTTTATTTTTCCCTTTCCCCCACTTTCATTCGAGAGTCATTTCCTAATTTAACATAGTGAGATGACCCTTCGTTTAGCTCAGTGAATTTATCCTTGTTACCACACATGTGGTTCGAACACCCCGAGTCGAGGAACCATATGTGATCATTGCTCATATTACTAGTATGGGTCATGAAATTATTTACCTTTTTCACAGTTGCAATGTCATCCTTTGTGATGCTTTCTTTTATTTCGACATGTGCCATCAACATTACCTCTTCATCGGCTTCAAATCCCGCATAATTAGCTTCATTGTTCTCCGGACATTCATACGCAAAGTGTCCGAGTTTGTGGCACCTATAGCACTCGATAGTTTCCCGGTTGTAGACGTGTCTTCCTCGTCCTCTTCCTCTTCCACGAAAGGACCCACGTCCTCTTCCTCTACCTCTAGACCCCGAACTCTCATTATGTTCCATTCTGAATACTTGCTCCTCCTCCTTTTCGGGCCTTTTAAATTTTTGTTCATGCACGAGAAGTGTACTTTGGAGTTCATCGACCGTCATCTGATCGATGTCTTTCGATTCTTCAATGGAAACTACAACAAACATGTATTTTTCAGTGAGGGTCCGTAGTATTTTTTCTACCATTTTTAGGTCGGACATTGTTTCTCCGTTGCTTCTCATGTGATTGGCAACAGTAAGCACTCTTCCAAAATACTCGGGTATCGTTTCGGTGGATTTCATCTCTAGCACTTCGAAATCACGATGAAGTTTCTGCAACATTGATCTTTTAACTCTAGCATTTCCTTGAAACCGTTGTTTCATTGCGTCCCAAATCGTCTTGGCAGTCCGTCTGTCAAGGATTTGTTCGAAAGAAACTCGGTCTATAGCTTGGTACAAGTAATGCTTAACCTGGAGATCTTTGTTGCGTAATTCCACCAATGCTCTTCTCTGGGCGTCACTTTGTGCTACTCCTTCAGTTGGCTCAATAATTCCTGGTTCGATAAGATTCCACAGTTGCTTCGCTCGTAGCAAGTTCTCCATCATCTCCTTCCAATGGTCATAATGTCCATCGAACACAGGGACTTTCAGTTTCTCTCCGCTCATCCTTACACCACTCTTTTTCGATCTTTGTTGCTCTGATACCAATTGTTAGTTAAACAATTGATATGGAACTCCAAACTTGATGATCTTCATTAAGTGAATTCAAACTTAAATACAAGAAAGAAAACGAACGTGCAGCCTAACTACCAACAGAAATCACGCTACTAACTGAAATCACGCCACTCTTCCTAAAGAAAAGGCAAACCCTAAGGGCTAATGGCAAATAAATGCTTCCAACTTGACACCGAATTCTATTGTGTACACCGGATTCACAGATGTTCTATTGAGTACCATATGGTGACTATTTTATTCTTTTGAAGACACAAGGTAACCGGTTACCTACAAAAATCTACGTGTAACAAGTTAACTTCCACCTCAGCTTCCACGTAGGATATTTTGTCCACCTAAGCTTCCACCTAAGATTCCACCTACCTATTTTATACCCAATAAAACCCGGATTTGTTACCCATTGTTATAAACCCTGATTTTCAACCCGTTTTTGATAACCCGTTTTTTTTTCAAACCCGTTTTTTTCTTTAGATCTTAATTTTAAACAAAACCCAGAAATCAAAATCAAATCTTTGAAGTAATCTGAGATTCAGTTATATCGAAAATTTCCACAAATTTACCAAAAAAATCTTCAAATTCGCACAAATTCAACAATTTAATCACACAAATTTACCAAAAAAATCTTCAAATTCGCAATTCAATCACACAAAATTAAACAAAATTAAATCAAAATCTAATGCTTTTTACATTTGGAAAATTTGTCTTTTACAATCAATATTAAAAAAGAAAGAAAGAAAAGTAAAATTACACAGATCTTCACCACCACCACAAACGTTTATTCATCTTCTTCATCGCCCCCACCGTTACCATTACCATCACCGTCAGTCAGATTAGAACCGAGCTTTTCAATATCCATATAAGTACTAAACAGATCATCCTCCTCAAGAAGATCTAAGTCGTCAGGGAGACGGTAGTTGATGTCGGAATGTGCGCGACGGTGGTGAGATGATCCAAACCATTTTATTCATCTTCTTCATCGCCCCCACCATCTCAAACTCAGGTCTTCATCGCCCCGCCACCACCTCAAACGCAGATCTTCACCACCACCACAAACGTTTTAATCTAAAAATCAGGTCCTAACACCTATTCATCCATTCTCACCAATTTTGAGATCTCAAATCCCTAAACTGATTTTAATCATAAATTTTGCGATCTAATTTTATTTTTTCAATAATAACATCATCATCACTAACCCGAAATAATGGTTGGAACTGTTGACGTCAACCACCGGAATCTCTGAATCGAGGAATGGAGATACGACATATATTGTGATTGTTAACTGTGGTGGTTGGATGTTTTCTTGCGATGGCGTCCATCAGTTTTGACATATGAGACAATAGCGATAAAGAAATTAGGTTTTGATTTTGGGTTTGTTTTTGATTAGATGAATTTGGGAAGAATAAATTGAGTCAGGGATAAATTGAGTCAGTGATAAAGAAATTAGGTTTTTGATTTTGGGTTTGTATATATAAATATTAAAAAGAAACCATGGTTAGGTAATGGTTTGGTAAGCTATGGTTAAATGAGATGGCATCCTACATGGCAAAAATGACGGGCAACCGGTATCAAAGGTTATTTGTGTCTTCAAAAGAATAAAATTGTCACCATATGGTACTCAATAGAACATCTGTGAATCCGGTGTACACAATAGAATTCGGTGTCAAGTTGGAAGCATACACAAACCATTAGCCCAAACCCTAACATCACAACGTGTATAACGTTTGACTGATTATTCATAACATAATAATGCAAATAACATAATAAATTTGATGAAGTCCATGTCGCCAAATCAGAAACAATGTAGGCCCAACTAAAAATAGTGTAGTCCGTGATACATGTAGCCCATTAGACATATTATTATTCCAACATAAAGAACTCTGACTAAAAATTCTTAAAACCGAACAAATGCAACAACAAAAAATGGAAACAATAAAAAACGCGATTAAAATGAAGTTAATATTCAAAGCGTTCAAGATTCTCAAAAACGCTTGCCACCCGAAAAACAAGTATGCCATCGTCTAACGAGTTCATTTTAATACCAACATCACCGGTCACGGATTTACCACCCGCTACAAACGGGTATCCACGAATCACGAGTTTTTTTTTTCCTCACCTTTTCATTCCTACAAGGTTACATATTTCGAGCTCATATTTAGCACGAATATAATCACTTCAAAATCTGGGTTCATTACACCATGAACGAATTATATTCAAAACATCCTGATTACCAAACTTTCGCAGCTAATCTCAAATCTTGTGCTACAAATTCCAACTTTAGATTAGGCAAATGTATTCACACCACTATAATCAAACTGGGTTTACAATCTTGTACACTAATCTCAAAATCACTCCTTAACATGTATGCAAAATGTAATCTTTTTAATGATTCTCAAATTCTTTTTAATCAAATTCCCAACCCTGATACTGTAACATGTAACATTATGTTATCCGGTTTATCGAACACCCGTGTTCATGATACTCATGTTATTAGATTATATAAGGATATGAATTTGAGAGACGGTTTTAAGGCGAGTGCGGTTACTATTGCTATTGTTGTTCCTGTTTGTGTAAGGTTGAAGGAGTTGGGGTTAGGGAAGAGTCTGCATTGTTATGTGGTTAAGTCGGGGTTGGAAAGGGGGACGCTTGTGGGAAATGCGTTTGTTTCGATGTATTTGAAGATGGGGTGTGGGTTGAGTGATGCGTATAAGGTGTTTGATGAAATGTGTGAGAGAGATGTTGTTTCTTGGAATGCTGTGGTTGCTGGGTTGGTGGAGAATGGGTTGGTGTTTGACGCGTTTGGTATGTTTAGAGAGATGGTAATGGAAGGAATATGTCCGAATTATGCTACACTCGCGAATGTGTTACCTGTTTGTGGTTTCTTTGGAGGTGGTTATGGGTATCGGGTTGGGAAAGAGATCCATTGTTACGCAATTCGTAGGGAAGAGATTTTTAGTGATGTTTCTGTTATGAATTCACTTGTGGGGTTCTATTCAAAAATTGGACGAATGAAGGGTGCGGAATCAGTTTTCAAAAGAATGGATTCGAAAGATTTGGTTTCTTGGAATTCCATGATTGCGGGTTACGCCTCAAATGGTGAGTGGTTAAAAGGATTGGATTTGTTTAAGAAGTTCAATTCCTTATATTATGCGGAACCCGATTCGGTAACTTTGTTAACTGTTCTCTCGACTTGTGCAAATTTACAGAATTTGCACGCGGGAATGCAAATTCACAGCTATATTATCCATCATCCTAGTTTAAGTAACGTTACATCAGTTGGAAACGCCCTAATAAACTTGTATTCAAAATGCGGCGATATAACATCTGCATTTCGGTCATTTTCATTGATTCATAAGAAAGACTTGATATCATGGAACTCGATACTCGATGCACTTGCAGAGTATCGGCTTGTAAACGAGTTTCTTCAGCAACTACATATTATGTTCAAGGAACGTGTAAAACCCGACTCCATAACTGTTATAACCGCTATTCAACTTGGTGCAGATTCTTGTCAGATGCGTATAATTAAACAGGCTCACTGTTTTTCACTTAGATCTAATTTGTTGATCAACAGAGAACCGAAACTTGGAAATTCGTTAATCGACGCATATGCAAGATGTGAGAACATGGAGTATGCGTTTAAGATATTCGAGAGTTTATCTGGAAACAGAAACATCGTGACGTGTAATTCTTTGATATCTGGATATATTAATAGCGGGTTTCATGATAATGTGGAAGTTATATTTAATAACATGACCGAAAGAGATTTAACCACTTGGAATTTAATGGTTCGAGCATATGCTGAAAATGGTTACCATGATCAAGCACTTGAGTTGTTTCATAAATTTCAAAATCAGAATTATGAAATTAAACCCGATGCTATGACCATTATGAGCATTATTCCCGTTGCAACTAAAATGGCATCAGTTCGAATGCTAAAACAGTGTCATGGGTATGTAGTTAGGGCTTGTTTTAAAGATGTACAACTTACGGGAGCGTTTTTGGACGCTTATTCGAAATGTGGAAATATAAATTCGGCGTGTAAGCTTTTTAAGTCAATGCGGTACACAGATTTGGTTATGTATACGTCGATGGTGGGAGGGTACGCGATTCACGGGATGGGAGAAGAAGCTCTTCGTGTTTATTATCAAATGGTTGAAAACGGTGGAAAACCAGATCATGTTATAATCACAACTATACTATCTGCTTGTAGTCATTCTGGGCTAGTAAATGAAGGTTTACAGATTTTTAATTCAATGGAAAAAGTGCATAAAATAAAACCGACTATGGAGCAATACACTTGTGTGGTGGATTTGCTTGCGAGAAATGGTCGAATAACTGACGCGTATAGTTTTGTTAATAAAATGCCGGTTGAACCGAATGTTAATGTTTGGGGGGCATTATTGGGCGGTTGTAAGAATCACGATAATGTGGAAATGGGACATGTTGTTGCTGATCGCATTTTGAAAATTGAGGGGGATGATAATAATATGGGGAATTATGTTGTGATGTCGAATATATATGCAACCAAAGATAAATGGGAAGATGTAGTGGAAATAAGGCGGTTGATGAAATCAAAGGATTTAAAAAAGACGGCTGGGTGTAGTTGGATTGAAGTTGATGGGAAGAAAAACGCGTTTATAGCCGGAGATAGTTCTCATCCTTTGAGAATGATTATTGTTGATATGTTGTGTCATTTAGATAAACAAGTCAAGGAGCGATTTCAATTTTGAATAATTTGAAAATTTGAGGATGATTTCTGGAGGTGGCAGTATTGACCCGTTTGCAGGTCAAATGGGTTGATATGGGTTGCGTGCTATATCAAACGGGTTAAATCCAAAGATGTAGCAAAAAGGGAATGAGTCATAAGGGTAGAACGGGTTGAAAGTTACACTAAAGTCTATTTCACTTACTGAATCATAATTGTAGCACATTCATTATATACGAGAAATGGACAAAAAGTTTGCAGGTCAACTGCCAACCGGGTTGAGAATGCACGTCTTGACTTGCTGTTTTGTCCAAGATTGATCCATACCAGAAGGATGGCTAGATTTGTGCAGATCAGATGGCTTTGGTATCAAAAGTGTATAGTTTCTTTACCGTGATTATTACATTGATTTAACTAATGTTGAGTTTTTACAAGTTCGGTTTACTCCAGTTTAACATAGCCAAGCTTCATGTGTTTGGATTTGGAAGTGTTGGAGAGTTTTCTGGCTTCAATTTCGTAGTAAGTTTTTCAAGAAGATGAGGTGTTTGGATTGCAACTTGGAAGGTTTACCGTGTTGTCAAGTTAAATTCATGGGTTCAAGTGCAATATGAAGGTTCAAGGTCAAGTGTTCAAAATGCAAGGTTTTCAATTCAAGCGTGTCAAGGGCAATATACAGTGGTGTCAATTAGGGGTGTATTAGAGACGAGTAATGCCACCCTCAAGTTCGACTCGACTAAAAAAGATCGGGCTCGACCAAGCTTTATATTTCCAACTCGAGCTCGATCAATCGTACATTCAAGCTTATATTCAATAAGTAATTGTCATATCAAGCTCAACTCGACTTGCTTCGTATGCATAGTATTTTATTTAGTACAATATATAAAAGGGTAAAACTTGACTCGAAAGTGTAGCCCGAGTAACTCGAGCCCGTTTAAATCGAGTCGATCTTGAATTGCTTGACTTCAAGTTCAATTTAATTATCAAGTGTATTTAATCATTCACAAAAGTCTTCTAAAAATCTTTGAAAATATTATATATTTTATTATTTTACCATATAACTTCTTATAAATCTCTCCTATAAACAAGGTGAAAAAAATTACGATCACCCTTTAAATTTCTAATTCGCTTAATTATGGAAGAACCTCTAAGCTTCGATTTCGAATATGGTCACGAAGCAGCACAAATCCAACAAACCACATTCATACCCGTACCCGTAATGCACCAATCCGGTGATCACAATACCAATAATGATAATAACAGTTTCATCAGCAGGAAGAGTTACAGGCAGACGGTGTGTCGCCACTGGCTCCGTGGACTTTGCATGAAAGGTGAAACGTGTGGGTTCCTTCATCAGTATGATGAATCACGGATGCCTGTGTGTCGGTTTTTTCGATCGTGTGGAGAGTGTAGAGAACAGGATTGTGTTTATAAACACACCCTCGAAGATATCAAAGACTGTAACATGTAAGTTTTCTTCTTATATACAGGTTTTTGATTAGAGGATGTTTCGGATTACTAATTTAAACAACTTGTTTGTTTATCGCTTTTTTTTATGTGTTTTGAAGAAGAAATTTTATTACAGTAATTGTCGTTAGCTGCAACTCTTTTTAAAAAAACAAATCTTGTTTAAAAACACGTTTATAAGCGTAAGCTAAGTAAATCATATGAGGCAAAAAGACAGGTTTATGTTTTTTAAGTTCTTTGTATGTGTGAATAATATGTCTAACTAAATATTTGTTGGCGAGTTTTTGTGACGAGTAAATTTGGCAAAATATAGGTACAAGCTTGGGTTTTGCCCAAACGGTCCTTATTGTCGGTATAAACATACAAAACTACCGGGACCTCCTCCTTCATTGCAAGAAGTACTTGAAAAGATTCAGCACTTAACTTCCCATAACTATGGGAAAGTTTAATATGTTTTTTCAGAACCGGAATGCAAACCATTCCCTGCGATCAGAAAATTCTCAACTTTTACAGACGCTTGCACATCAGTAACCAGGTTACACAAACCTAACAAAAGGCTAGCCAAATAGCGGACACATCCAAGCAAACATATATGAAATGGATCTGTTTCAAGGAACCTCTAGACATAGGACATCTTTTTTTTTTGTATCATAGTTAAGATTATCATTACAATAACCATTACTTTTTTCCCATCTTCTTGGTCTATTATGAAAATGAATTATGGTGATTGTAATAAATTACTTTCGAATACGGAAACGATAAGTGTTCCATAGAGCGTAAATTAAATCAAACATATAACAAAAATGACGACCTAGAGGGCAAACAAGAATAAGCAATCTAAGGTTATAGGCTGTAAACATTGTCGACATCATCCTAATATACTGGAAATTAAGATTTCATGTTTGAACAATTATTATCACCAAGGTTTTATCCAATGTTTTTGAAGGATTTAACAAAAACCCGTGTATTTTATAATATATTTTTTTTCAATTTCCCTTGTTAAAAAATTTTGGACCTATTTTTAAATCTATCATTTATCATTAAAAACGCCCTAATCTATATATTTTAATTTCAATAATATATATGTTGTGATAAACACCGACCTATCTTAATATATATCTTATAACAATAATCTATATATATATATATATATATATATATATATATATATATATATATATATATATATAGATAGGGGAGGGTTCAAAAGGGATCTCTTTTTTGCTAGAGATCCAGAGATCACCCTTTTAGCCACACAAATTCATTAATAGATCAAACACACGGAGGGGCATTTTAGTCATATTCAGAAAATATTTAAAAGTTACACGCGCCCCTAAAAGATAGAGAAAATATTAATTTTAGTCATATAAACCCTTCTTCTTCTCCCATAACACCATAAAAAGCTTCTACTCTCGATGCTTCACCGAAAACCCACTATCGCGGTAAACCCACCACCGCCACCATATAAACCCACCACCATCACCACTGCCGATTGATCGCAGATCGGAGATTCCAGTCGATTGATCGCAGATCGGAGATCTTTTCCGGAGAAATCAGATCTTGTTCACGTATACTATTCATAGATCTATTATATATTATACTAAATTGAGAATATTTATACTAAATTGAATACCGGCAACAATAGTATTTATTATGTATATATATTATGTGCAGGCAAGGTTCAGGAAGTGCTTGTCGCAGTTTATATGGTGGATTTGTCAAGTGGGATATGGGAAAAGTAGGTTTCTGATTTAAAATTTGCTATTTGAATTTTGTTGGCTTCTCCTATGGAGTGTGACATCATGGGACTAAATGTTCTTACTTTTCTGTATTGATTGTAGGAGGTGAATGGAAGCGACAGCCTTGCTATTCAGCTTGCAGACGAGAAACATTGGGATGAACTTGTAATAATCATTGCTGTTTGCTCAGTTTTATAATAAGAAGTTTCCGGAGAAACTGAGCAAACAAAATCGGATCTAAGAATCGATTGTCAAACCTTCAATTGATCACCTGTGATTGTATTAATAATGTGCCTTAATACCTTGATGTAAATTGTCACAAAATCTTTAGTAATCACCTGTGATTTTATTAATTTAGTGCCTTAGTATGTTGCCAAAATGTTTAGTAATCACCTGTGATTCTATAGTTTTTACATTAAGAACTGTTTATAATTTAGTGTCTTAGTACCTTGATGTAAATTGTCACAAAATCTATAGTAATCACCTGTGATTGTATTAATTTAGTGCCTTAAATGTCATAAAAAATGTTTAGTAATCACTTGTGATTCTAAAGTTTTTACATTAAGAACTGTTTATAATTTAGTGGCTTAGTACCTTGATGTAAAATGTCACCAAAATGTTTAGTAATCACCTAGTAATCACCTGTGATTTTATTAATAATGTGCCTTAGTATGTTGATGTAAAATGTCACAAAAATGTTTAGTAATCACCTGTGATTTTATTAATAATGTGCCTTAGTATGTTGATGTAAAATGTCACAAAAATGTTTAGTAATCACCTGTGATTTTATTAATAATGTTCCTTAGTATGTTGATGTAAAATGTCACAAAATGTTTAGTAATCACTTGTGATTTTATTAATAATGTGCCTTAGATTGTAATATGAACAATCAATTGAAGGTTTGACACAAATATTAACAATCGATTGAAGGATATTTTAGCAATCGATTCTTAGATCCGATTTTTTTTTTAATTGCAGCTGATGACGCTAATTTCAAAAGAAGCTATTGAAGAAAGAGGGGATTCAACAACCAACAATAATTTAATATGTTACTTTACTAGTTGAATTTTATTTGAAATGAGTAGACAAATATTTTGTTTGAGAATACTTTCGGTTTGGTGTATTTTCTTTGAACAATAACTATGTCACATGTGATTTTATTAAATTAAGTCACTAAATATCTTAAATGTAATTTTGTAGTCAACAAATTGTAAAGGAAAATCACATGTGATTTAGTGCCTTAATACCTTAATACATTTAAGGTTCTTAATTTAGTGCCTTAGTACCTTGATGTAAATGTCTATTAATCACCTGTGATTGTATTAATTTAGTGCCTTATATGTTGATGTAAAATATCATCAAAATGTTTAGTAATCACCTGTGATTTTATTAATAATTTTCTTTAGTATGTTGATGTAAATTGTCACCAAATGCTTATTTAATCACCTGTGATTATATAGTTTTTACATTAAGAAACTGTTTATTATTTAATGTCTTAGTATATTGATGTAAAATGTCACCAAATGTTTAGTAATCACCTGTGATTTTTTTAATAATGTGCCTTAGTATGTTGATGTAAAATATCACCAAATGTTTAGTTCACCTGTGATTTTATTAATAATGTGACTTAGTATGTTGATGTAAAATGTGACTTAGTATGTTGATATAAAATGTCACCAAATATTTAGTAATCACATGTGATTCCATAGTTTTTACATTAAGAACTGTTTATAATTTAGTGCCTTAGTTCTTTGATGTAAAATGTCACAAAACGTTTAGTAATCACTTGTGATTTTATTAATAATGTGTCTTAGTATGTTGATGTAAAATGTCACCAAATGTTTAGTAATCACCTATGATTCTATAGTTTTTACATATAATTTTGTTTAATGCATTTTGTATGTGAAAGAATATAATTTTGTTTAATGCATTATGTATTTTGGCTTTATTGCAAATGGTTGGAATAAATTATTGTTTAATGCATTTATGTGAAAAAAATATTTACTTGGAAAATGTGCTCAATATTTGTTTAATGCATTTATGTGAAAAGAATATATTATTGTTTTGGTAAATGTGACACAAAAGCAGAAAGACAAAAAGACAAAAGACAAAAGCCCCTCCGTGTGACACAAAAGCGCTTGTGAGTAAAAAAAAAAAAAAAAAAGGTAAAAAGACTATATTGCCCCTCCGTGTCTTTTCCTTATAATTCATTTAAACTCAACTTTTAATCTCAGCCACAAAATTTAGGTGATCTTGTAGCTGAGAAGGTGATCCCTGGATCTCTAGCAAAAAAGAGATCCCTATTGAACCCCAATCTATATATATATATATATATATATATATATATATATATATATATATATATATATATATATATATATATATATATAGATTGAGTTTCAAAAGGGATCCCTAATTTTCTAGAGATCCAGGGATCCGTTCCTAACCACCCATTTTTCCTTATATCTTTTTCTTTTTTTTTTCTTTTTTTTTCTAAAATTTTTTTTTTACTATTTTTCTAAAAAGAAAAATTTACTTTTTTCTTTTCCTTTTTATTTACTTTTTATTTTTTTTTATTTTTTTTTATTTTTTTTTATTTTTTCCGAAAATCACATTTGATTTTCAACCTTACTTTTTAAAAATCACATGTGATTTTCAATCTACAAATATTTTATGGGTAAAATCACGTTTGATTTTAAAAAATTATTGATTATTTTTTACCAAAATTACATGTGATTTTTAACTTACAAACTATTTTGCTTATAAAATCACATGTGATTTTCGAGAAACAAATTTTTCAAGTGTGACTTTAAAATTTATAAAGTTTGGTTTTTGAAAATCACATGTGATTTTCGACAAAAAAAAAATTCACGCGTGATTTTAAAATTTATAAATTTTGGTTTTTGAAAATCACATGTGATTTCAATTTTTTACAAAATAATCACATGTGATTTTGAAAAAAAAAAAAGTTAAGTAAAACATAGCAAAAAAAATAAACCGAATTAAAAAACGAAAAAAAAAATGAAAAAGAAATAAAAAAAAATAGATATATATAAAGGGAAAAATGAATGGCTAGGAAGCCTTTGTGGTTTTGACCCTAAGTGAATTTGTGTGGCTAAAAAGTGGATCCTTGGATCTCTAGAAAATTGAGGATCTTATTTGAACCTCACCCTATATATATATATATATATATATATATATATATATATATATATATATATATGAAAAGATTCTTTACAAATTATCGACAAACATGATTATTTCCTTAAAAAGTAAATTTAATCATTTATTTTAACCAGTTTAACTAAATTATTTCTCTCCTAATACAATAATTTCAACCATTTAACTAAAATATCTCCAAATAATTTCAATAACCTGTTATTGATTGAAAAGGATAATAATAACACTTTTTGAAATAAGTATCAAAACTTACATTGTTATCCATTCAAGATATTACAAGATTTAACCAAAATATATCTTCATAACTAATAATAACTTTTTGATTCCCAAAAACTATATATTAATAATCATTTCTCTTTTATTTTTTTTCAAAGAAATATATGAACTCAAAAATCAATTTAAAATCCGAAATATTGTTCGATTATGATCCAATTTGATTACACAAAAAGAAAAACAATTAAACAAACCATGACGTCAAATTTAAATTATTCATCTGTGTAATTAAGTTTTATTCAAAGAGTAAACACGCTGATTCACATATAGCTTTTTAAATCTAATATACAATTTGTGAATAACAAGTATAAATATTCAACTTATACAAAATATAGGTAATTGGTCGTATGTCCATACAAGTATAAAATATAGTATATATTATAAAAGAAATTTAAAAAATAAGGTAAATTTAGTTCCTTAATTTTAATAATTTATTAAATATAATTATTTATTTTTTCTAAATAAAATTTATCCATTTAACTAAAAGAAACTCCATTAGATTTAAATAAGAATACACCTATGTCTTAAAATAAGAATACATGCCTTAAAATTTATCCATTTAATATGTAAAGTAGTTTATAAATTGAATTAATTTAAATTATTGGTATGTCTATATAAGTATAAATTACATAATATTACATTTACATTTTACTTTTTCTCTTCATTTCAGTCATACGTTTTGTTAACTACGTGACACATTATTTAAAAAATTATCAAAAAATTTAATATTTAATATAGATTTATAAATAAAAATTCTGAAACTGTCAGTATATACACACGGATCGAAAGTCTAGTTTTAGTTTATATATAAAAAAAAAAGATTACTACTAAAATAACTCAAAAAATTACATAGTTCATTAACATTTCAAAAGATGTCACATGACATCCCATAAGTTTTCTTTATATGTTTTAGTTATTTATTTAAATTTTTTTGATTTAATATAAGTCGTTCAAAAGAGAATATACTTAATGTGTGATGTGTTATAAGACTGGACGGTGTGGGGCTTTAACAATCCAACAACGCCCGCCACATAGGATTGACAACGCCCCACAACGCCCTTGTCCACACCGTGGGGGGCGTTGTCGTCCAAAAAATCGCGGTGGCGTTTTAGCAATAACGGCGTGATCAACGGAGAGAAAACACACAACGGATCTTTTTTTTTAAAAACTCTATAAATACCATTCATAAACACACACAAAAACCACACAACAATCTCTCTTTCTCTCTCAAATTTTATACCAAAAACACACAAAGTTTTATAAAATGTCAAGTTCGTCAAGTTCGTCAAGTTCGGATGAAAATTCAATTGTAGCCGAAACGATTAGAGCCGTTGTTAGGCACGCATCACAACATATCGAAAGACCAATCACTAGAAGAAGAACCGTCATAGAACGTAACCGTGAAGCAGCTAACACACTACTAATGGAATCTTACTTTTCTCCGGGTTGCACCTACAACGACGAACAATTTATCCGTCGTTTTCGAATGAGGAGGGAGCTGTTTCTCAGGATATGCCACGATTTTGAAAACAATTTTGAGTATTTTAGGCAACGGCCAGATGCTAGAGGAAGGGCTGGGTTTACACCGATTCAGAAATGCACCTCCGCCATACGACAACTTGCTTTTGGCACTTGTAGTGACATGTGGGACGAGTATTTAAAAATGTCCGAAAGAATTTCACGTGACTCTCTTGCCTACTTTTGCGAAGGTAAATTTTTAACCTTTACATTTTTAATTAGTTTACTTTAAAATTTATTTGTACTTAAAATGTAATAATATCTAAAATAGGTGTGGTTTCTTTATACGGCAAGAGATATTTACGCCGTCCTAGTTGGAGCGACATACAGCAGATTACGATGGTTCATGATGAAAAACACAATTTTCCCGGTATGCTAGGCAGTTTGGATTGTATGCATTGGGAGTGGGAAAATTGTCCCGTGGCTTGGCATGGTCAATACCATAGGGGTGATCACGCTCACCCTTCCATTATGTTAGAGGCTACGGCCTCTACTGATTTGTGGATATGGCATGCATTTTTTGGGATGGCTGGAGCGAATAATGACATCAACGTCTTGGATCAGTCACCGCTTTTCAACGACATTGTGAATGGGACGGCTCCCGAACAGTCGTTTATTGTTAACGACACAACCTACAAATACGGGTATTACCTCGTTGACGGTATTTATCCAAAATGGCCGGTGTTTATAAAGTCTTTCAGGGAAAGAGACGAATTAAACGAGAAGCGTAACCATTTTAAAAAAGCCCAGGAATCTTCAAGAAAGGACATCGAACGGGCTTTTGGAGTGTTGAAAAAAAGGTGGCATATAATTAAATACCCCGCAAGACCTTGGAGTTTAGAAAAAATTAGAAACGCGATGTACGCCGCTATAATTCTTCATAACATGATTTTGGAAGACAAAGGTAAGGCGTATTGTCAAGCTTATTATGATGAGAATGCCACCGAACCAGAAGTCCAGATTAGTTTTCAAGAGAAACAACAGAACATGCGTGACATGCGTGACGAAGGTACCCATCACAGTCTGTTAGCCGATTTGATCGAACATGTCTGGTATTACCGCCCCCGAGGAAACAACAATGAAGATGAAGATTGAAGTGTTTTTTTTTTAAATTGTAGTATTTTAACGTATTTTACTTTAATCGTAATATGTTTTTTAATAAATTGTATTGTGTGTTTGTTTTTTTGTAATAAAAATACAAGTTTTTAAATTTCATTTATATAAAAATAATTATAAATATACAACTTTTTAAAATAACACTCTCTTTCCTCTATCACTCCACATCATCACACAACCACACCACCCATTTTCATCACTCCACATCATCACACTCTCTTTCCTACAAATCACACTCTCTTTCCTACATATCACCTCTATCACTCCACATCATCACTTTATAAAGCCCCCCACACCGCATAGTCTAAACTCTTTGGCTTGAGCAATACCCCTAATGTTAATCATTATCATAAAAATATACCAATCAACTGGTTAGAGATACTTGCAACAACTTCAAAATCAAAAACAAAATATATATATTGTCCATACATCACCCTTATAATCTTTATTATATCCATCTAGGACAGAATTTGCAATAATGTCTTGCTTCGCACTCATCTTCCTAAGTACATGTCAAAACGCATATCCAAACTCTGATATGGAATTGCTATGATGGTTTAGAAGTTAGCAATTACACGAAAATCCTTTGAAACAAGAAAAAAAAGAGACATATTTCAAGCCTTCACGGAAATAAGTAAAAATAAATAAGAATTAAAGGATGTAAAGTAACAAAATAGAAAATTGAGGTACATGTTTTGACAAATGTTTTAAAAGATTTGGAGTTTGAATTTAAGTATGAAACTATTCCTATAAGTTTGGTCGAGATAATGGCGTGAAATACTCAATATAACAACCAGAGAAGAGATCATTCATTAGAGGGAAAATGAAGAATTTGTAGTTTGGTTCCTGTTGGAGTTCCAAGCATTTCCGAGGTAATTAACTATAAACTTATTTGCTACATGTTCATGTTACCTAGATATAGCGAGCCTTTTTGGCTTCGATATCTTCGTGCATGTTTACGAACTCTTTCTTATCACAAGATGTTTAGCTATGGAGGTTTAAACCCTAGTCTCTTGTAAGAGTGACAGATGACGCCTTACCGCTAAGCATCTTGGAGATGGTCAAACTTAATGATATTTTTGTTTGTGTTTATGCTAAAGTGTTTTGTATGAAAGTTGTTCTTTAATTTGTGACACAAGAATAAAAAACAATAACAAAAATAGTAACACTACAAGAAATAGTGCTTTTGCTGACAGACAAAAAGTGTCAGGAAAAGTATAAGAAGTGTCAGGAAAAGATAAATTAGCTTCTCCTTCACTTATTATAAGTGGTGGCAGAAGCTCCGACGGTAAAGGTTATGGTGACACACCTATACACATCATATGTCTACATAGGTTAGATCTTTTGCCTACACCAACTTTTGTGTCAAGAATTGACAATTTCCATAAAACTTCCATACAGAACTTTTGCAAACACATATTAGAACTTTCAGAAATACCAAATAATAATTTTCAATCTAGTCATAATATAAACATCGCACGCAAATCATAATCCATACAAATCATAATCCATACAAATCATAATCCATACGGAACTCTTTATCCGACATGAGCATTACATGTACTTAATACCAAATGTCGTTGTCGTAGCAGTGTAGCACTAATAAAACGAGATAATCAGTTTGTCTTCTATAACTCTTGAATACTTTGCCTTCATTTCCAGTAGTCTGAAGAGTGACAACACTACTCCGAAACTATAGATGTCACTCTTCACACTCAAACGACCTGTGGCATTAAGGTATTGTTTATTATAATTACAAAAAATTATATTCTTATAAATTTGTCAAAGATCCCTTTTAACTTTTGTAACAGAACATTTGGTAATACTTTCGAAAAAAAAAAGTTTCAGAAAAGGTGATTATTAAGTACAATGTTTGTAATAATCTTATCCAAATTTATTTATTTTATGCTTTGGAAAAGTGAATCTCTGTTTCTTACGTTTTCAAAAACTTTTACACAACCATCGTAAAAGTTACTTTCTTCTGTAATTATATGGTAACATACCTGTCGATACATATAATGGGTCTGCATAACCGTAGGTTCCCATAACCCTTGAACTAATATGTGTTTCCCCGATGTCAGCGCCAGATTTTACCAAACCAAAATCACCGAGTTTTGCATTAAAATCCTGGAGTAAGAAAAAGTAAAAAGAAAAGGTTAACTTTTATGGCATAGAATCAAAAGTTTTAAAGCGGTTTGATCACCACCATCAATCATAAATAGCTTAAGAGTACTTCATCTAGCAATATATTAGCGCATTTTAGACCACGAAACATGACTTGATCTTTTGAAGAATGCAAGTAATTTAGTCCACGAGCAACTCCTAACATTATCTTAAGTCGCATTTCCCAAGAAAGTGGTTTTGCTACATCAGGTGTATCTGCAAGAATTTTCATGTTACATACCATTATTGCAATAATTCAACTTTCACGAAAAATGGTATTAGAGAGATCCAAAAAGAATTTACATGTGAATAAAAATCTATCAAAACTTTTGTTCGGCATGTACTCATAAACAAGCAAGTGTTCATGCTCAAAGCTGCAGTATCCAACACATAACAGACTTTTTTAAATCCAATCAAGACCGACCTGAATCATAACAGTTTTACATCATCTAAAAGATACAATATTCTTCATACAGCATACGTCTCCTTGCACATAGTTTAACCGCTATGTTTTCTTACATTTTGTTTCCCATCGAGTTTCAATATAATTTATGCAATGGTATTAGCTTGCTATATTTTCAAAAGTAACCAAAAATCCTTGAGGCTTAAAATTTTAATATTTATCGTAAAATATCTGACTTCATCTGTCAATAACTATATACTTAACCAACACATAACAGAAGAAAAGACTGCGTCATGCTCTTTGATTATAGATCTTAATTCATGTCTTATTTATAGTTATGAGTTGATGTAATTTACGAATACTTACCTGCCATTCATCATGTCCTTGAAGACTTTCTTGATTGAGCCTTTTAACAGCAACAGCTAGTCCATCACAACGTTTGGATGGGGTGAACGTGTTTTGATTAACCCAACCTAAGAACACCGTTCCAAAACCTCCCTCACCCAAAAGCAAATCTCGAGAAAAGTTCTGTGTCGCCTATCATAAACCTCCCTCACCGATCCTATCTACTTTCTTGACAGCATAAAGAAACAATATCAGACGAAACCGTAACATTTCAGTATCATTATATCCTGACTGGAAAAGCTAGCCTACCACTTTGATAACATATTAATATCTGCAATGAATCGTGGAGAAATCGAAGTAATTAACGGTTACGAATCGATGAATCCTCGGCGAATTGAAAGTATCTCTGGTGAAGTATCTGCAATTGAGCGTTAGTTTGCTCTCAGTATTAACTCATCAGAATTGTCGAATTGTCAATATAGATCCCTGGACTATTAGTATTAATACACTTTGTTTTTGTTGATATATGTCCCTTAACAACGTTACTCCGGTATTTATACATTTTATTTTTACTATTACTCGAAAGTAAAGACGAAACTACATTAAATGAAATTATATCAATTTTAACAACTTCATATTTATAAAACTATAGAAATAAGTTAAATTGACAATACATAAATCATTAATCTATTAATCTATTATATTTTATATATATTTTTTTATCTTAAATATAAATTATTAGTGACCACTATTATTTTGTATCTAATATTTCAATAGTAACCACTACTATTTGGTGTCTAACATTTCCCTACACTATTATTTTGTATCTAGTATAAGCAAAACACTAGACTTTTACTAATAATTTATAAAATATGTAGATAAAATTGTACATCTCCCCACACTTATTGCAAAATTTATATAAGTGTAAGGATATACGTACTTTTGTCAACACTTTTTTTAAAGTATAAGCAAAACACTATACTTTTACTAATACTCTATAAAATGTGTAGATAAAACTTCATATATCCTCACACTTATTATAATATGTAATCAAAAGTTACACTTTTACTTACACTTTTCATATTGTGTGGATAAAAATTAAGCTATGCTTATAGTTTTCTTATAAGTGTAAGGATATGTGTACTTTTGCTAACACTTTTTATATGTGTCATTAAAAAAAGTGTCAGCAAAAGACCTTTTTCTTGTAGTGTAATGATGTAGTTTAATTTTCTAAACGGTAAAGGTAGATGTTTTTCCATATTCGGGTTACTCGTAGAGGATGAGTCTTTGACTTTGACTCAGATGTATGAGTGACCTAGGCCTTATCAGAGTATCAACCGTTTACGAATGAACCCTTACCTTAGCCGTCCCAAAATGTTTACCTTTGGAGGTTGAACCTAAGACTTCTATAAGGACACGAGGCTACCACAAAGTCATCTTGTTAATGGTTTAATAAGGTATAAATTAGTGTGTTACATGAAAAATGTCTAGTTCCAAGATAATTTATCAAGTTTTCTCATTTTACTTTTGCTTAACTCTATCACAAAAACTACATCAACTGCGTATTCAATATAATTGACCTTTAGCTATCATGGAATTGATTCATAAACTATGGACATTTATTCTGGGAAGACATGAGACTAGATAGTGCCATAGTTTTAAAATGATTTTAATTTTTGTGTGTGCTTTATTTATCAGGAACTGAAAAGACTAAAAGATGACTTCTACAACTAAGAATGTAGATAAGCTTAGGAGCTTGCCTGAAGATGTTCTATCGAACATACTCTCTCTAATGCCTACAAAATTCGCAGTGCGAACAAGCATTTTATCCAAAAGTTGGAGATATAGTTGGACATTGGTCCATAATCTTGACATTAATGATGAAGATTGCTTTTCGCAGTTTATGGATCGAGTGTTTCTGCTTTGCCAAACAACCCAACTTAAACTATTCAGGCTGCACCTTCTACTACCCTGGGGTACAGAGTCACTTGTGTCAAAGTGGATTAGTGAAGCTATAAAGTTAAATGTCTGTGAGCTAGATTTAAGGATTAAAGGAACCAAGTTGCCTATCAGTGTGTTCACTTGTAAAACACTCGCAAAATTAATGTTATATGATAGTCTTACAACCGGGTTTTGGGAGTTCCCATCTTTTGTCAATCTTCCTAATCTGAAAACCCTTGACATTAGTGTTACTTCTCATAGCAATATATTCAAAGTCATCCATGGTTGCCCGCTACTTGAAAATTTATCTCTGCTAATGAGATGCCGCTTTGCTGAAGAAGACTACTATTTCAAGATTCCAACATTGAAGCGTCTGACCCTATCAATCAGCACATCCTCATCGTTTACAAACATAATTTTTTTGAATGTCCCTAATGTTGAATTCCTCTCTGTGGAAGGGACTTTGTGCTCGCTTTTTGTTATGGAAAATTTGTCGTCTCTAGTTGAGGCAAAAGCTTCATGTGAAGTAAGATATGGTCTTCTGTGGTTGGAGCTTCTAAAGGGAATAAGCGGAGCTAAATACTTTTCTTCAACTATCACGTTAAGCTTATTGAACAGTTTGTAATTCCTTTTTTTTTGTTTTTTTTTTTTTAAACTTTGAATGATTATTTTTCTCGTTAACTCAACTATAGAAATGGCATCCATCGAACGAACTACTAAACTCACCTTTGCCGAAGTTTCCAAATTTGAAGCGATTGGAGTTAAAGGGTTATATCGGTCTTAGATGGCTTCTAATCCCTCAATATTTTTTTAGTTCTTCGGAGCTGAAACATGTATGCATTAAAAAGGTGCTTGGTTTTGTTTCAAAGCTTTGACGTGTTTTCTTCTCTATTCTTCCTAACATCGTATTTTTTTCAATATTTTTTGTGTAAATAAAAGCTGAATGGAAGTAACTGGAATGAACCAAAGTGTGAGTGTGTGCCCACTTGTACGGGTATCAACCCTAACACCATAAATTCTATCGATACCAAGGGAGAGGAATTTGATATACAATTCCTAAAGTTCATGTTAGCCAATTCAAAGGTTTTGCAGATGTTGATAGTCGAATGTGATTTCATGAAATCCGAAAAGGAACAAGAGCAGTTGGGCGAAAAATTATCAATGCTTCCAAGGTCTTCCAGCGATTGTAAGATTCATTTTGTTGCGAGACCACTTGATAAAGATGGATGTTCGATCATGTGAATATACATTCTCTCTAGCTGGTTATAGTATTACCTAGGGTCTTTTTGACATTATATGCATCTGAATTAGGACTTCATTGATTTTCGCATTCTAATGGTGGTTTGCCTAGAGATAGAATTTAAATTTGTTGCGGCGGTTTTTAGTATTTTCTACTTTGGGATTGTTTAAATATTTGTTTGCGAATCTATTTTTGTGACATGAAACGATCAGAATTAAAATCATATAATTTTAATATTAGAATCATTAGATGTAAGGGAAAGATTTCCAGGGATCCAGACATTTAAAGAACTTGAGATGGGGATTTTGCAAGGGGTATGTAGAACCTGCTCTCTTTTCTAAACTATATTATATGTGCCGTAACTTTGTTTTATCCGACGATTGATGAAACTTGTAGTGAGCAATTGTACAAAATAAAACAGTACCGGTATCCAAAAAAGACCAGTTGTCATTACTGTTAGGATTGAGTTTTACCCAGGACATTGCTTCTGATGTTTTGTTTTTAGGATTGTGTTAAAGAACTTTTAATAGAGTACTTCTAAGAGACGACGATTTTAAAAACATACAGACATGTATAATTTTGTTGTATTATCGTTAATGTAGGATGATCATGTGAAAAAAATAAATAACATATTAAAAACAACTCTTGTTACTATCAAAATCCTTACATCTACCTAGTTTTATTACTTATTTCCCAAAAAATAAAACATCAAATCAGAATAGCCGTGTATTACTCCATCTTCATCCTTGAAATCACGGCCCCATTTTAATCAATGATTGTCCCTGTGCTTCAAAACATGATTTTTATGTTATTCTTTTTTAAAATCTTTAACCTTAAATCGACTAGATCAATATGTGTTTGATCCAAGATAAACGTTTTCTCAGTCTCAACTATTTAAAGCGATTAATTTAGGGGATGCAGGTTTACTTTATTTTGATTTTCATGTTAAAATGAGTTTGTTTTTGATTGACCGTTATTGTTTAGTATCAATACGTACATTTGCATCTACACTTGATAAAACCATTTTGAATAAACCATACACAATACTTAATCTCCAAGTTAACCATTAACTTACAAAAACAATCCATTAATAACTTAAAAGCAAATAGGTAATATCTCAATGTCGATGTGTGCGCCCCCAAAGACTCACACATTTACGGACACATATTTGCTAAAAGCATTCGAATACCAACAACTCCCACTTTTGAATAATTTTCAAACAAATATGATAACATTGATTAATGTCTAACAACATATCAATGTTCCCATAAATGCACGAGTGAAGTTTCGCTAAAGTCACAATGAGTCTATGTTCAGTTTATATCCTTTTGTTACAGATACTCTAGTTAAAACTTGGAGATGGATCAAAGTCATTCCATTTTAACTTATGTTTCTCATTTCGTGAATCACTTAAGATTACCGAATATAGTCGAGACAATTTGGGTCTGGCCAGACAACCATCTTAAGTATTCATGAGTGGCCCAGTAAGTATCTAACTTCAGTTTTTCACTAAAGGAACAAATCCTTTATTGAATACAACTGGTAGTCATCGTATTTCGCAACATTACCAAAAATAGCCTTTATGCTACCCTTATCCAGGAGTAGTATTGACTATGATCAAATAATGCAATATGTACATGAATAGCAACTTCCATCTCAAGTATAAGGATAACAAACCTTATGAATTATACTTAATGACAAAGATCCATAAGTAATAATTCATGTGGGATAATCTAGTATGCATCAGAGTGGATACCATGTGAGTTAGTGAACCAAACTGACTAAATACTCGGATATTGTCTTAATTCAATCATATTCCCATATGATCAACCGAAAACGGATATTTAGAATAATATTACACAACATTATTCAAGGATAAAACATGAAAATAGGATGACAATTATTATAATAAATGAAAACAAATTAAAATATCACAAATATTATTTCATTCATAAATAAAATTGTTTATTACATCCATATATCCAAATACTAAATTCACGAATTTTCATGTGATTACTAGATAAACGAAGTCTTATACCCTCATCTAAGTGAGTTAGCTTCGTCTTTGGCAGAGCCTTCGTAAAGGGGTCTGCTAAGTTATCATTCGTGTGAACTTTGAGTACTTGAATTTCCCTTTTATTGACTTGCTCACGAACATAGTGAAATTTCCTCTGAAAGTGTCTAGCTCCTTTATGAACACCGGGTTCATTGGCTATGATAATTGCACCAGTTCGCAATACATATCCATAGGAGACTTGGCTGTAAAAACAACACCAAGTCCAGGAATAAATTTCCGGATCCAAACAGCTTCCATTGCAGCTTCTATGTACTCTGATTCTGTTGCAGACATGGTTGTAGTGGATTGCTTCTTGCTTTTCCAAACTACAACTCCTCCATTAATGGTGAACACATATCCAGTTTGAGATTTGGTGTCATCATGGTCAGTCTGAAATCTGACGTCACAATAACTAGTAACTTTTAGTTCAGTCTCAAGATTTCCACCATACACCAGAACCATATCTTTAGTAGCCCTAAGTTACTTCAGTATGTTCTTTATAACAATCTAGTTTTTTCCTGGATTCTGTTGAGACGTGCTAACAACATTTTAAGCAAAAGCAACATCAGGTCTTGTGCATCTTACCGTATCATAATAGACCCTACTGTCGAAGCATAAGGTATCCTTTACATACGCTCCAAAGCACAATCCTTGATGCTAAGTTTAAGTCTATCTTGGATTAGTAAATATCCACACTTGGAATTTTCCATACTAAATCGCTATAGTATTTTATCAATGTAAACATTCTGACTTAACTCTATCAATCGCTTAGATCTATCTCTCGTGATCTTGATTCCCAAAATAAATGTTGCCTCTCCTAAGTCTTTCATGGCAAAACACTTCCAATAAGATTTAACATCTTCAAGCATTGGAATGTTGTTTCCCATTAGCAATATGTTTTTTTTTTCTCATCTACATATAAGACTAGAAAATTAACATTACTCTCATTGGCCTTTTGATACACACATGGCTCATCAAAATTCGAAACAAAACCAAACCTTTTGATTTCTTCATCAAATATGTTATTCCAACTTCGTGATGCGTGCTTAAGTCCATAAATGGATTTTTTTTATGCTTGCACACCTTGTTTGGATGTAATAGATCAAAAAAACCTTCTGGCTGATTCATATAGACGTCTTCGTCTAGATAACCATTCAGGAAGGTTGTCTTGACATTCATTTGCCATATGCCGCTATGGCTAAGAGAATTCTAATAGTCCTAATGTTGGGAAAAGTTTCCTCATAGTCTATTCCATAAACTTTAGTAAATCCTTTTGCCACGAGACGAGCTTTATAGATGTGTATATTGTCATCCATGTCGGTCTTTATCTTAAAGAGCCATTTGTAATCGACAATTTTAGCATTTGGGGGTTTATCCACCAAAATCCAAACTTCGTTGTCTTTCATGGATTACATATCAACATTCGCAGCTTGAAGCCATTTTTCAGCGTCAGGACCTAATAATGCAGCTTTCAAGGTTCGAGGTTCATTAAGATCCCCTGATACGCCATCCTCCTCTAGATTAACGTTTAAGTTCAATCTATTAGGTGCACGTATCGTCCTTTCGGACCTACGAATTAGAGCATCAACAATTTGAATTTGAGACTGATGCATATCATGAGGCTCAATCGTAACTTGAGGATCAGATTGAGGCATGACTTGAGGCTCAATTCTATCCCCAGACCTTTAAGTAAGAGTGTCTCACATCCCCAGACCTTTAAGTAAGAAAGATTTGGGGTTTTCTCATACCATATTTCATATGGTGTCTTATCAACCTTCTTAGTTAGAACCATGTTGAGAATGTGTACAACAGACTCTAAGGCACAATCCCAAAAAGATAATGGTAAAGTTGTAAGGTTCATCATAGATCGTACCATGTCAAGCAATGTTCGATTTCTCCTTTTCGATACACGATTATGTTGTGGTGTATAGGGAGGAGTAAGTTGTTGGACAATTCCACGCGCTTGTAGATGATCCTTAAACTCTAGGCTTAAGTATTCACCACCTCGATCCGATCGGAGAATCATGATGGTTTTTCCGAGTTCGTTATCTACCTCTTTTTGAAACACTTTGAATGTTTCAAACACATCATGTACATGTTTAAGTAAATTAACATAACCATAACGGCTGAAATCATCCGTAAGTGTTACGAAGTAGTAAGCTCATTTCCTAGACATATGCCTAAAGGGACCACATACATCACTATGCATGATTCCTAGTAGGTCGGTTGCCCTTTGATTCTCATGCGAGAGGGGTTTCCTTGCCATTTTGCCCGATACACAAGACTCACACCTATCAAATGAATCATCACTTGACTTCCTTTTCTTTGCTTGAATCAACGAAAACCAAGAACCCCTTTCTTTAGGTTGTTCGGCCGAAACCAAGAGGAAGAGGGAAAGAGATTGTTTTGGTGTAGGATTGTTTTATAGATAGGCCAAACTTAATCTCCAAGTTAACCATTAACTTAAAAAAACAATCCCCTAGTTATTTAATTATTAACTTTTAACACTTAACTAATAATTAATAACTTAAAAGCAAATAAACAATATCTCAATGTTGATGTGTGCGCTTCCAAAAGCTCATACATTTACGGATACATATTTGTTAAACCATTCCAATACCAACACGAACGACATGAGAACATCGTGGATAACTACAACACGCTTAAGGCCTGTTTAGTTGTAGAAAATTACATAAACTTTCAAGAAAACTCAGAAAACAGAAAATACGTTCAAAATTATTTTTTCAAAAGAAAACTTTTTAATGGAAACAATATCTTGTTTAACAAAAGTTCTAGCAACTAATCGCACCTTTAACTTTTTGTGAGAAAGAACGTATGAGGTTGCCCAGAGGTTCACGAAGATGAAGAGTGGAGTCGAATAAAGGTTGAAGGTGAGTAGGGAAAGAAATGGAAGGGTTAATAGGAGGAGAACTGAATGAAGGTGTTGAGAACTCATGGAAATGGATTTGTTTGCTCTGTGAGTCGGGGTTAAAAACGCGAGAACGGGTTTGGAGGATGTGATTAGGAGTGCTAACAAAGTGAACGGGGATATCGTAGGCGGATACAAGGTAGGAGAGGTGAAGGAGCTGAGTAAGGTGACCGTGTGCCACAAATGGCACCATCACTACTACGACTTCTGTTGCCGGAATCATGACCTTGTCGATTATATGGTGGAGTTTGTTAAAATGTTTTATGCAAAGAAAAAAAAAAAGTTAGATCTGAACGTGTCTTAACGTTTTATGTCATACATGACGGTGCTATTTAAGATGGACCCAATTGATAAAAAAATTGTGTATTTCATTCCAGAAAGATATTATATAAGCTTCAAATTTAAATAATTATATTAACATACAAATTTTTGAATTGTGATTAACAAAACTCATCTAGTTATACCAAACAACAAATATTATTTTGTGAATCCAATCATGAAATAAAAAACGGAATTAGCTGGTTTGGTTCACTGAATAATAAAAGGAATTTTGACGTTTTGTCCATCATGTGTCAATGTGAGGGTACGTATTATTTTATTAATTTTTTAATTGCTTAATTATCTCTCTCTGCCTTTTCTGTGGCTGCTAATTTCATAATTAATGGAACTTGGACAAAACCTGTACTTATATATAGCAGTCAAACAATCACCAATTAGTGCAAAATTTGTTAATATATTCGTATTAACAAAGTAGACAGTAATCTTATTGACAGAAAGGTAAAAATATTGTTTTATAGTAGTCCTATAGTCTAGCGGTAACGTGTATTTATCTATCAATTACTGAAAGGGTTCAAGTGTTATTCTAAACAATTAATCAAAAAAAGGTTTTAGTCTAAAGCAGAACGTAAGTATGTGCTTTTCTTGTCCGAAGAGGGGTAGAGCCAAAAATATTTTCGAGTGGGTTTATGATTAGATTTTAGTTATATTTGTATGCAAAATTGATGGGTCAATATACTAACTAAGGCTAAACTTATACAAAAAATTCTAAATTTTTTCAATTCAACGGATTCGGTTGAACCCGCTCGAATCAATGTAGCTCCGCCCCTATATCCGAGATAAATATAAATGGCGAGCTTGAAATAATTTGTCCTTTTGAAAAAGATTAGGCATAGTTTGGATAAGTGTGAGTTTATAAGTTGATTTAACTAGTCCAATAACCAAGGTCCTAAATAACGCGCCAGCGAGGCGCGGCGAGAATTTACGAAAACATGTAAGGCGTCTTTGTTAGGCGTGGCGGCAAAAAAACGTGATCATAGCGTCCCATGGCGCGCCTTAAAGCGAGTTTTTTGTAACGCGTTATGAAAAAAAAAAAAAAATTAAAAAAAGTTTAAAAATAGTTAAAATTGGCTATAAAAATCATTTGATTGTAAAATTTGTGACTATATCTTAGAAAATATATATACTTAAATGTTAAAACAGACTTTTTGATAATTTATTGATATTTATATAACGTAATAATAGTAAAAATATATATAAGTATATATAAAATTATAAAATATATTAATTTTTTTTGCCGCGTTGTCACAATTTGAAAAACGTCATGTCTCGCCTTTTCTTGCAAAGCTTGAGGTTTACTCATGCCGCCACGCCACGCCTTATGTTATCTGTAACCTTGCCAATAACTACATAATTTTATCTAAAAGTAGATTGCTGTCGTAGCGGTCATTTTGTAGTTGGTAAACTCGAAACTAATTTATTGAAGTTATATTATTTACTAATTTGCAAAGGCCAAGCTTGAAATATTTTTATTATCACCACTCTTTTATCAAGTCTTTCATATATTTCACCCTACTTTGTGTTTTGTTTAATTTATTTCAATTTCAACTAAAAATTATGTCAAATTCTTACAAGTAGATTTTGGGTCCATTGGAGTTACGGTTTATAGGTTACAAATACATGATAAAACCCTAACCACAGTGGATCCAAATATCATATTTTGGATTTTGACTACATCCAATACTTTTTGATAGTTCAAGCGGCAAATCACGAAAACTCGAACTGAAGAATATAACTGTAAGTACGAAAAATAAAGATAAAAAATAGATAGTTTCAATGACTTATTTTTCCCACCAACACATGATGGTGTTTGAGGGTTGTAAATGTTGCTATTCTGGTTGCATTTTCTCTGAAATTTATTTACTAATCTATGGTCGTTGACACCGTCTGCTAACTCATCGGTTTGAGAGTTATACGCAAAACATTGAGCTTTTTTATTACAGATCTGAACCCAGGCTTGTGTTGAACGCGTGAAGGCGCATCCCTTGGTCTTCTAATGCGATTCCAATATTCTTTTCTTCGGAATTTGATTACGAAATTAATGGCAATTAATGGCGCTGACCTAACCCATTAACTCTAAGCACTTTAGGATTTATGATCGAAAAACGATCTAATACGGTTGTAACCAAATTTTTTGATTTTTTTTAAATGAGTTTGAAATTTAGTCAAACTAAGCGGCTTATCTGTACGTCGATTATGGTTTGAAAAAAGATATAGAAGAGATAAGACTCCTTGGATACTATAAATATGATAGAACTCAATTGTGATATTCATTTAATATAAAATGATTACATATGTATAATAAAATTCAAACTCTAATAGACCCAAAATTCTCAGGTTAAATTTGGTCTACAACTAATACAAATAACCAAAACACATGTAATATATCTTTATCTTTTCAAAAAACTTGAAGTTTACTTTTTTGTCTACATTTGTTTTGGTTGAAATGGGGTATAAGAGAAGTGATACACAAATCTAATTTTTACATAAGCTTAAATATGTCTAATTCATACAAAACATGATAAATGTATATCCACTATTTATTTCTCATATTACCAACCAATCATTTATTTAACCAACTAATCACATTTTTAGGCCTATTTATAGTCAGGGCCGGCCCTGACACTTTCGGAGGGCTAGTGCAAAAAATTAAAAAAGGCCCTATAAAATTTATAATAAATACTTTTCTTTATAATAAACACGAGTTACATTATTATTTTCTAAACATCGATTTTCTATCATTTTTTGAAGCAAATTCATCTATTATAATTTCATAATCAATATTATTAAGAAACTCGTTCTCAAATGAAATTAAAGGCAATGGATTTAATCTCTCTTGAGACATGGTCGACCGCATATAACAATTATCTACTAACTAACTGTGTAACAAAAAGTATATATTGTATTTTAGACAATAGATAAACTATTCAATACGATACTTTTGGAAATATTAAGCATAAATAATAATCAAATACGTACTTGAAATTAAAAGTGTGTGGTGTGATTTTTTCAAAGACATAGGTAAGTTAATTTATAGTTATCTAATCAATTAATCATTTCCTTTTTCCACCGATGTGGGACAAAAGTAAAAACTAAACTTTTATTTCTCTTGTGACTCAAATGTGAGACAAAGATAATTTGTAAACTTGATCAAAAAAAAAAAAAAAAAAAAAAAAATTAAATCGGAGGCCTCTAAAAATTGGAGGCCCCGTGCGACCGCACGGCCAGCACACCCCAGGGCCGCCACTGTTTATAGTCTTATATAATTAGACATATCAATCATTTTCTATGATATAAATGACACCAAACACGAACTTGGATGCTTTATACAAAAATACAGAGGTTGTTTTAATGAATTAAACCAAACACAAACTTATTATTCTTTTTAGATTTTGACATGTTACCTAACTTACCAAACAAACTACTCTAATTCATATAAATTAAACAGTTAAAAAGTATTGTAAAATTTAAAATAAAATTGATATATTCATTTCTTTTCTAAAAACATAACAATACTTTTATAAAAGGTATATTGGACACCAGGAGTTGAAGTTTTCTTTTTGTTAAAAATTAAGCTTCAATAAAGAAAGAGCATATATTTGGAATTTAGAGCTATAGTGTTTGTTTTCTTGGATATTTAAAAAAAAAAAAAAAAAACTCTAAAATAGAAAGCTAAATGAAGTTGTTTTCAAACAATGAAAAACTTCATTTCCAAAAAGCTCCAACTCGTAAATAAAGCTTTAAATATAATTTCGTTTTCCAACTTTAGCTACTTGTGACAAACATATAAAAAAACTAATGACTAACTTAGGTTCTTTTTGTTTTCTACCAAAAAAAACCCTATGAAAATGATCTTTGGTTCGGTGAGATAATTTCAGAGATTCATGTGTTTTTTATTTATTTCTCATTAGATCTACAAACTTTGAATTCATCTTACCGAATTTGATAGTTTCCCTCCTCTCAAAGCCTCTTTTCCCTTTCTTTTTGTTTACATCTTGACCTCAAACCTCACAACGTCTCTTGTTGTCAACCAATGAGCCCTACCTCCGTTAGCAACATTCGTTGACCTCACGGGTGTCGACCTTGCCAAAATCGAGCTCTTTGACCACTGAACGCAACCCTCCTTACATTTCCTTCACATCTTTTCTTCCACTCATTCAAGATTTGCAGTTGAAATACTTAATTATATATCAAGTTTTGATAAGTTTTTTGATTTCATTGGGTATTTGTTAAGATTTTGTTAGACAATATTAGGTAGGTCCGATCTAGACCAATATTATGTTTTTGATTATGTTGTTAATTAGTGTACCAATTTATTTCTCTCATGTACAAAATATTTGTATCAATCAATGAATCAATAAATATACTTTTTTACAATATGTCTTTTTTAAAAACAACACCAAACATACAAATATGATTCAGATATAGAATTTTAGACTACTTCTAACTATTCAAAGCTAGGTGATATTCAAATTCAGAGACCAAAACTCTTACAAAAACAAACACAAACTTAGGCAATAATAAAACCAAAATGTCTCCAAATGGTAGGTATTTCAGTACTAGAAAACAGGGTATCAGGCCCGGAAATTAGCGACGGCCTAACTCCGTCACAAATTCTGAGTTATTTTCGAGGGATTTTCAAGAGAATTTAAATAGCGACGGAATTTCAACGAAGTTCCGAGGGATTTGCGACAGAAAAATCATCGTTAAAAGGTCTTGTCCTTAACTCGTCGGAACTGTCGTTTTGTTTCCGACCAAGGTTTTTGCGACGACTAGCTCATGGAAAAGTGTCGCTAACTTCACTTTCAGAGGGATTTCCGACGGAATTTTCTGTCGCTGAAAGTCAAATTTCTTGTAGTGTTTGGAGATCCCTTGAATTTGAGATTTCTTCTAGAAAACCAATAACCAATGATCGTTTTCAACTATGCTACTCAAACTTAAAAAAATTGTATCAGTGCGGTTGATATTGTTCATTTTTTTATTGTATTTTTATATGTGAACCAAAATATTCGCTTTACTAAAAAAATTATCTAAATAATCTATTATGTTATTATGTCGGTTAATTTGTGAAAATGTCATGATGGAAATATATTGTTAATTATGGTTTTTATTTAGATAACTATGTGTTTGTCAAGAAAATTATAATGACATAAAAAGATGAAAAAGAAAAGGTAAGTGGTAGTGGTGGAGGTTAATTGACCCTGTATAAAGCAAGTGGTCAAGTTACCCGATGCTAAAAAGTGATACTAGGGAATTTTCAATAACGGAGTAACCTACAAATTGATAAATTAGACAGTTAACCGCTATAAATATAACTTTGTACTAGATAATTACTTTTGTTACTTTTCAGGGTATTTCTTTTAAAATATGTTGTGCTTCTCATTGTAGTGCTTAGATGACAACGTTTTTGGGTATAGTCTCTAAAATAACAAGTAATTTTCCTAGTAAAAGTGTTTTCTGATATATATAACAGTCATGAATATTGTTATTAATCCTTTCAACCTGTCAATGGTCTTTTCAATCTTTGACTCCATATACTCTTTATGATTCTCGTCTCCCAGTTTAACTATATTCTTTTTGCTTTTACTAAATATATTTTATAATAAATTATTACATTTAAAAAAGATAATATATATTGTTACGTCCTTAACTTTAATCCAAAATTTCACTTATCATCCATAACTTTTTAAAGTTTCATTGACAGTCTAAAAATATTCGTTTTGTTTTACATTCAGTCCAACCGTTAACATTTCATTATGTGACTTGCACACGAGGTTATGGTCCCTCTATTCTTATTAATTTTATGACTTTTAAAAGTGTGGATTAATTTTATGACTAGTGGAGATAATTCTTCCTAAACACTATAATCTTTTCAAATCCTAAATGATTAAATGATTTTAAACAAAAAAAGAAATCAAACAATCTCAAAATTCCTTTGTGAAGCTTCGAGGTCTACTCCGGTGAACAAATAGCAATCGGTTTCCGACGAATAATTACCGGAACGTTGTCGTACAAAAACACAACCACCTTCATCATATTTCAATTTAATGTGTTGCAGGTCCGATCTCGATTTGCCTGAAACGAAAATCCTCTACCCGTCGTTGAAAATGCCTAATCAGACCTCCCTTTCAGATTGAATTTTTCGTCAAAGTCCACCGGTATAAAATGCAGACGCCTTTTTTTAATAAACCCAATTTTCTAAAAATTAAACTTTTTTGTGTATGTATTCATACTCTTAACGATTTGCAAATTAATGAGTGTTTGCAAATGAATATCTTTTTCTAGAAATATTCATGATGTTCACACAGTTTATTGTGTTAGAATTAATGGGGTTTGTAAGTGGACCATTTTGAATAGTTTATAGTACATTAGTTTATTCTTATTAGACCACTCTCATTCATAACACCAAAAAGCGGTGTTATGGGTGCCACGTCACCATGATACCAACATAACATAACACCACTAGAACCCCCCATTCATAACACCAAAATCTGAGACCCACCATCTTTTTTATTTTTCATTTTCTTTCTTTTTCTCATATTATATTTAATACATTCAAAATATTAAAAATACATTAATAATAAAAATAAACTTAGATTAATATTAAAAAAAAAAACAATACATAAAAAAAAAAAAAAAAAACCATTACATAAAAATAAATAAAAAAACAATACATAAAAAACTAATCATCGTCTTCGGCTTCTAATTCGGCGCGTATTTTGTCCTTCTACTTTTCGATTTTAGCCCGATCCTGTGGCTCCAAATCATCGGTTGGCATACGAAGAAATTTCATTTTCCGAAAACGGATTCTGAGTTTGATCTCCTCTGTTTTCGCGATCCTAAGCTCGCGAATTTCGGTGACAACGTCGTCGTTAAACTCCTCCCGTTTTGAAGTAACATCGGAGGAGGAGGAGGAACGTGCGCTCTTAGATGGTCGTGGCCTTCCTAAAGGTCGTGGAAGTTGATCATGGCCAAAGAAGTCCGGTTCTGCATCGTCGTCGAGGTTGATCGGGTCAATGGGTTTAGGATTAGCAAACCTTGGCGAAAGATGCAAAACTTCTCATGCAGCGTGATGACGAAATGGGCGTAGATTTTCGGCTTCGAACATGCCTAACGTCGTTGTGTAGACGGCTTTGTCATCCTCGCCACTCGATCGATCTCGTTCGGCACGGTCATGACATGCTATGAACAATTTTATATTTTTGCTCATAGCCCTCCATTTTGAACTTAGCTGATTTTTTGTAAAAGGTTCCTCCAAACCTTCGTTGAAAATAGCCATCACACGGAACCAAAAATTTATACCATCTTGGTCGGTTCCTTTTTTCCGATCCTCCGAAACATGAATCCAATTCTCCGCCAAGCGCCGCTCTTGGACATGTGACCACTGAACCTTAGACGATGGAGTGGCTTCAGGTTCATCCGTAGCTTTTTTCTTACCCTTGTCTTTTCTCTTACGAGAACCACTAGGTTCAGCTACTTGTGGTTGAAACGCTTCAGACGGTTTGAATGGTTGTGGTTGGGGTTGATGGAATGATTGGGGTTGGGGTTGATGGAATGATTGGGGTTGATGGTATGATTGAGGTTGGGGTTGATGGTATGATTGTTGTTGGGGTTGAGAGAACGATTGTTGTTGTTGTCGTTGTTGGAATAATTGGAATTGTTGGAATTATTGCCACTCGGTCATGGCTTGTTGATGGGGTGGTGTGTTGGTGTTTCCGGCGAGTAGTGAAGTAAAACCACCGGGTTGGGTTTAGAAATTTGCTAAGCCCGGTGAGTTAGGCGAATTGGGATCAGAGGAGGGAAACTCGTTGTATTGAGAAATTTTTTTAGAGTTTTTTGTGGATAGAATGAATATGATTGTAGAGAGAAAGAAATGGTTTGGTGAAAATATTTTGTGTTTGTGATTGGGTATTTATAGGGGAAAAAAAACTATCCGTTGAACGGTAGAAAAAAAAAACAAAAAATCGTTTTTTTTTTATTAACACAACGGTCGGAATTGAAAAAAATAAAAAAAATAAATAACGCAACGCGGCGTTGCTTCAGCAACACCTCCCGAAAAACGCGTCTATAACGCCGCCCCCCCAACCGATAACGGCGTTATGTGGGGCTAAAATGCGTGAAAACGCCATGGCTGCGGGTAGTATTAGTCATTTTTGTCTTATAAATTAAAAGTTTGAACCTTATTATTGTAATTCTTACCAGAGATTCGTCGGAGAATGTTTCAGATACAGACACAACGCCAGAGAATAAAGAATTTGAAATGGGTTTGTGTTTCTTTGATGATACGACGGAAGGAAAACACCCAAAATTGCTTTCGAAACCCAATGGTGGGATATTGGTGGTTTATGGCGAAAATGGTTTACTTTCGGAACCCAATGGTAGGATGTTGGTGGTTTATGGTCGTGGAGAAAATTGGGGTTAAACATGTGGGTTCTTGAATATATGATAGTGTGTGTGTGTGTGTGTGTGTATGTGTGTGTGTGTGTGTGTGTGTGTGTGTGTGTGAGAGAGAGAGAGAGAGAGAGAGAGTATTTGTTTGATGAAAGTGATAGGAGAGATGGAAAATGATCAAAATAACCTCACGTGCAAATCACATGATCAAACTTAACCGAAATACTAACGAAATGTTAATGGTTGGACTGTAGTTGAAACAATACGAATAGTTTTGGACTGCCAAAGAAACTTTTAAAAGTTTTAGACGAGAATTGAAATTTTGGATCAAAATTAAGGACGAACGGTGTAATTTTTCCTTCAAAAAAATATAATTAGTAAGAATTATAAACTATGTCACTATAAAGGTAAATCGTTCTAACTCGTAATTAGACATTTACTCATCTCTATATTTTATTTTCATTTAATTAGGGGTTAAATGTAAAAAACAGGGTCGGGTCCGAGAATCTGAAGATCATGTGTGAAAAATAAAATCGTTTCCCTTAAATACATTACGATTTATATGTTTTTAGAACAAGTTGCAATAATTAATGTTTAAAATATATAAAAGTGAAGTGTATGTTGTACTATAATAATTACATATATGAAAACCGATATATATATATATATATATATATATATATATATATATATATATATATATATATATATATATATATATATATATATATATATATATATATATGGAATGGTTCCTGCGAGAATTCAAAATTCTGTAAGAACTGCGAGAATTTATTCTCGACCACTCATTTATTTTTCTAATATTAATTATTTATTTTAATTCAGAAGGGTAAAATAGAAAATTTATAATTGCTTTATTTTGATATTTTTTTCTTTCTCTCTAATGTTTTATGTTTTGTTCCAGATTTTTTGCAACAAACTTTTAATTATTTCTAGTAAATTTTGTTCAATATCACAATTGTTTATTGAAGAGATAAATAATGAGTTCGTTGATTAGTTGTAATTTGTGTTCTAATATATGGCATGTCTATGAACAATAGTTTCTCTTTTGTTAATAAAGCTCCATAATATAATTCGTTCACTTGCGATCATATATTTTTCTTTATACACATCATGACAAATAGAATTAAATACAAAATTATATGCCACAATGTTAAAAAAATCTATATTTAGTCAAGAAACCCTTATTTTATTTGCTGATATTAATTTATTTTGTCCTTTTCATATGATCACACACATATGTTTTCAAATGAACAAAGTTTGATATCATATGCACATAACGATGATGTTTAAACGGTAATAATATATAGTCGAATCCAAATTAACACGAGTGACTAAGGATTAATCAAAAAGGCAATAAACTTCGGATTTCACATTATACCAGGCAATGTTCATTATCTTCATTGATACTCGTTAATGACTTGAAAATTCTTGCACCAACATATCTTCATCATCTTTGTGCATTAGTCTTCATAATATTATTTCCATATCTTCATTCAAAAATTCAAAACCTGGACACAATAAACACAAAAATTATCTCAACAATCATCATTTATTGGACGTGTTCACATTTAAACATGTATGTGTTCTTTAATGAACAATTTGTAGAAACCGAAGCTGCTACATCAGGTGCAATATGCGACCGATGACAATTCCGCCAATGCTTCCCTTCGATCCTTCTTTTCGATAAACTCCCGATCTCTATATCAATAAAATCTTTGATATTTAATTGTAAATATCTTTTAGGTCGGTCTGTTTTATGATATTAAATAGAAAATATGATGATTGCATATGAAAGTTGTATAGTACAAGTTAGTTACGCGTAAAGAAAGAAAAAAAAAATATACTTGTGGCTATTACTATGAAGGCTGTCGGAAACGCTACTACCACTACTACCGCTTCTACCCGTACTATCTCCGCTACTAGTTGTAATTCCTAAGCTTTCGTTGTCACCTGATCCCGTAAATTTCTTCCACCACCAATTCCTTTTATCCATTACTTCTGTCTTCGGAGACGTTTTTAGACCAGATAATGAATTATTTATTTTCTTTTTTTTCGATCCAATCGAAATTGGAAAAAATATATTGATTAATAGCCCTTTGTTGTTGTTATTCATACTTGAATTTTTCCTCATGCTTGCTGTCCTATATTGAAATTTTCATCATCATCATCACTACATCCGCTGCCGCCGGTTCCAATCGGCCATCACATGAATCCGCTGCCATCGGTTCCATCCGCTGCCCCCGGTTCCGCCGCTTATATGTTATTCTGGACGACAAGAGAAAGAGAGAAGAGACATGAGATTGAGATGGTTGGCAGTTTTATGATTATAATTGTTATTTAAATTAAGTAGGTCAAACAAATTTATATATGAACTTCCAATAATACCCTTAAAGTCCTTATAAAAAACTACCATTTTTATAATTTATTTATGAATTTGTCTTCCATCTTTTCAGCCATTGATCAACTCATCAACGGCTACAATTTAGTTCTCGCATGAAACATTCAATATATATATATATATATATATATATATATATATATATATATATATATATATATTAAATGGATCAAATACACTCAATGTTTAAAATACATCCCGGTAGTAACATTTCAAAATAAATTAAAATTAATTTAAAATAGTAAAAGATGTTTTTATCAAAAATGTTCGGAGAATCATCATAAAATAACCTTTTCAATCGTTTTACGAAATAAAAGAAAAAAAAAAATCTTAGATGAATTTTTTCGGTATCTATTAATTTTTAAAAATGTATTTAGTTTTGATAAAACTATCTTTTAGTATAAATATTATAAAAATTTGAGATAAAAAACCTTAATTTTTTAAAATATATCGACTTCTCTTAAAAAATGCATCAAACATTTTTTTTGAAAAAATTTAAAAAATAAAAAAAATATTATTTCATAAAAGGATTAAAAAAAGTTATTTTATTATAATTCTCCGAAACAGTTTTGAAAAAACAATTTTTTATTATTTTTAAATTATTTTTTTAATTGATTTTGAAATGTTATCACTAGAGTGTATTTTAAGCATAAAATGAAAACATCAATATATATATATATATATATATATATGATACAAAAATCAGGTGTCCTTAAAATTTTGGAATCTTATACTTTATCTTTATTGCATTCTCTAAGAGCATCTCCTACGGAAGTTTAATGATAAAGTTTAGTAAAAAAAATGAAGAGGTTTAGAATTTACACATGTAGAATAAGAAAAAGTTTATAGTGACATGTTTTTGAAGAGGTCTAAATTTATGAAAATTTTCAAAATTATTATTTTTATACAAACCTATTTTATGCTATTTGAGATTTCTTTTATTCTTAAATCTTTTCAAAAAGTTTAAGCCATAAAAAATAAAAAAGCTTTATTATTGGATGATATAGTTTATAACATGGCTAATTAGATACAAAGCTTTAACAATATTGATGTCCTAAAATTCGCACTTTTAAAAGTGATAACTTAAAATATAATTTTTTAAAATTCATAATGATGTATACCGTAGACGATAAAATTGTAACGAAGAAGCATAAACAGCATGTTCCATTTGCCGCCTCGATACAACAATATATATTTGGCAAGTCATCAATGTCTGCGCACGTCCAAGATACACACTTACGGGTCCTCCAAGTACGAAAATTTCCTCAATCGAATCTTCGATCCTTCTTCTTTAACCTTATTTTCAAACCTAGTCCTAACTAATTACTTTATTCAAACCACCCACGTAACCATGTTTTTACTACTATATAAACCCATCACCTTTTTTCATAACTAATTATACACCCTCAAAACCCATGGACACGCATACCAAAAATTGTTCCAAAAAGAAGGACAGCAAGAAGAAGAAGAAGCTTAAAGTGGTCTACATATCTTCTCCTATCAAGATCAAGACTAGTGCTTCAAGGTTTAGAGCTCTTGTTCAAGAGCTTACGGGGCGTGATTCAGATATTAGTCGATATGATGGCGGTTATGTTAAGCCCGATGCTCCAACCACATCGGCTCCAATCACAATTTCGAATATGCAAGGTGGTTTGAAACCGAGTAAGTGTGATCACCATGATTTGTTCACTAGCTCGGAGTCGTTACTTGATGATATGTTTAGGGTTGATGATCAACTGGAAGGAATGTCCCCGTATTATTCTTTGTTCGAGTCTTGTTTGCAATAATTTGTGTTACGTTTGTAGTTTTGATAGATTCATTGGACCATTAACTGGTCATGGTTGTGTGAGAATTTTTGTAATGGGTGTAAACAGATTGTGTTATTTAACTCATAAAGACTTGATGCTAATTATTTGACCAAAGATCGCTACAAATATATAGAAGAGTTAACAATATTTAATTAATCAGCCCATTATTATAGTTCGTTTATGTTGGAGCAAACAAAGAGTGATGTTGAAGCTTCCAAAATGTCCAAATCATAGTTTAGATTAGTGTAGTTTTAATTTGGGTGAATTGCGTTCATCACCCAAATTATTTAATAAAGTGTAAAGCTTAGGAAGGATTAAGTTCGGGTGAACTAATTCTTCTCAGAATTAAGTTCAAGATTATCCGAACTGATCTAACTAAATTGTAAATTTATATTTCACCCGAAATGTTTTTTAATAAACATAAGGGTGTCATTTATGTAATAGTTAGCTAGTGTAGGTCTATAAATAGTAGCTAGTAATATGCATAATGTACGCTTTGAACAGAATTCTGATTTGTAACTGAATTTCCGCCATCTAAGGCATTCAATCAACTTGTTCAATTCATCTTTGATTCCGTTCTCTAGATCATTTAATAGCTTAGATCAATTACTACTAATTTCGCTATTAGTAATTGTGATTCATACACTGATTGCTAGCTGAGAGGATTTCTAGACCTGACAGTTTATAATAACGAATCATCTAACTCTATGTTACTTGTCACATATCAACCGAAATATGCCGATATCTTTCAAATATAGTAGTCTTTTGTAGGAAAAAGAACTTAAAATCATTTTTATTATTTGACATTTTTTGATCGAAATTGATACAAATAGGGCCGGAGCATAGTTATATCGTTGCCGAATGTAATGTTTTTGTAGTGAAAAAAGTTCTACATATCTTATTTCGTATGTTAAGTTGTGAGGGTCTAAAAAAGAAATCTTTGTTTCGGATACTTTCAATATTAGTTTCGAATCCGTCACTAGATATATAATTAGGATGATATATAGTTTTTCTTTTTTTCAGAAATTAGAGTAGCTTTAGAAGAGAAAGAAAAGATTGGGCCTTTGAGAGCCTGGTGCGATTATCTATTCTGCCCAGCCCAAAGCTTGGCCTGTTTACAAGTTGAAAATGATCTCTCAAATTTCTTTATTGGTATTAAGTTTTGATCAGTGTAGAACAATGTTTCGTTGTGTTATGCACATCAACTGTCCGGTGAAATGTTTCGATGAAAATAAATTTTAGTTAAGCTTGGATGGAACTAGTCGTGTCGAAAAAAACCGAAACCGAAAAAAACCCGAAAACCGAAACCGGTCCAAACCGGGTTTGACCAAAACCGGTTCGGGTTTGACCAAACCCGCCGTTTTGGAACCGGTTCTAGTCTTGAGATAGCAAATCGGGTTGTGACCGGTGTTTGGGGAACCGGTTTGAAACCGGTTTTAAAATCTAGCCGTTGGAAAAGTCAACATAAGTCAATATAGCCGTTTAAAGACCCATTAGAACCCATTTTTGACGGTTTTTTTTTGCTTTTTTTTTTTTTACCATTTTGCCATTCCAAATTTACTATAAATATGTGGTTGAGTTTGGGATTAAACACACACTTCTAACTCTCTCAAAACACTCTCAAAGCTCTAAAAAGGCAAAAAATACCTTCGAAAAACGTTAGAAAAATTCTCAAAAAATCATCAACAATCAAATGGCAACTCAAAGCTCTACCACTTCAACCGGTTGTGGTTCCTCAAGTGAAAGAACGATCGTAGAGGTTCTCGAAACATCCCGAAACAAGAATGTTTGGCAACATTACCGGTTGGTGAAATTGTCCGATGGCGAAACGATGGCGCATTGTAATCATTGGGGCCATTTTTTGAAACATAATTCCAACTCGACGTTGAGGAATCACACCGAGAAACATTGCAAAGTTCTCAATAAAGCACCGGAATCGGGTCAATCATCGATGGGTCAAGACGGGAGTATTTTTGTTTATTCGGTGGAGCGGATGCGTCAAGAGTTTGCGGGTTTTGTGATTCAATCCGCCTTGCCATTCAATCACTTCGACAACCCTCGATTCACTAGGGTGGTTCAAAAGTGCCTCTAACCGCGATATACTCATGTAAGTCGTAATACTCTTCGTAGTGATTGTTTAAAAATTTGGAAAAAGCTAAAATAATGATATTAAAAGGTTTTGAAAATTTAAATGCAAATGTAAACTTAACAACCGATGTTTGGTCGGCTCCTCATGATTTGCCCGATTCATACCTTTGCGTTACCGCACATTGGTGTGATCCCGAATCGTGGCAAATGATGAAGAGGGTTATTGATTTTGATCAATTTCCTTATCCTCACTCGGGTCATAATTTATTTCACATGTTAACGGATGTTTTACAAAGGTTTGATTTGGAAGAAAAAGTGTTTTCAATTGCATTTGATAATGCGAGTAGTAATACAAACGCGGTGGGTAAACTAAAACTAAAATACAAACCACCAATGAACGGTGACTTTTATCATGGTCGATGCGTTGCACACATTATTAATTTGGTTGTGCAAGCCTGACTAGAAAAATGTTAGGCGATATTTTTTCAAACCGCAAAAGTAGATACAAGGCATATATGAAAGTTTGTAAGGAAACGAATTCCGTCTTTTTGGCACCTAATTGGGATGTTCCTAGAAGATGGAATTCGACTTACAATATGCTTATTTGTGGTTTACGCCAACACGGTAGTTTAACTTATTTTCATAACGACTTAGTGGTTAGACATCGGGGTATTGCATCATTTCCGCTTGAAAAATGGGAAACTTTTTCGTAAAATAAGTGAATTGCTAAAAGTTTTTAAAACCGCAAAAACTTTGTTATCGGGTGTTTATTATCCCACGAGTCATTTAGTCCTTAAACAACTATCTTTTATGGCTACAAAGTTAGACGATTATGAATATAGAGGGGATTTGTATAAGTTAATGGTAGCCCCCATGAAAGAAAAAATGAGAAAATATTTTTCTAAATTGTCACCTTTAATTACCGTTTTCGCCGCACTAAACCCGTGTTTGAACAAAATTGGGGTGGAATACAATATATGAAAAATCTTTGAAAAATTGAATCTTGTTGTTAACCAATGTCCATTATATGCCGATAACGCCATAGTCGAATTTGATAATTCTTTTAAAGGGTTATTTGGTGTTTATTTTAACAAGTTTAGAACATCAAATGTGGGTGAATCAAGTTCTTCTATGGCCTCGACCTATGAAAACTATACTAGCGCGGACCCGGAAATTGACATGTTTAACCAATTAAGACGAGAAAACATTAAACGTGCTAGGGGGGATGGGGGGTGACCAAACTAATACCGAATATGGGAGGTATACGGGAACGGATTTTTTAGCTACTATGGGGGTTGAAGAATTCACCAACTTTGAGGTTTTGGCTTGGTGGAAAGCACGGGAATCTCAATTTCCCGTTCTATCAGCCATGGCCAAAGATCTACTAACCGTCCAAGCTTCTTTGGTAGCTTCGGAATCCGCTTTTTCTCTTAGTGCCAGGGTATTATCGTTACGAAGAACAAGACTCACACCAGCGACATTGGAGATGTGTATTTGCTTGAAGGATTACTTAGACGCGGCCATATGTACACAAGCCCACCAAAATCTTGAAGGCGAACTAGAATATGAAGGCGAAGTACTCGATATCGAGGTGGAAGAAGGAGTTGCAATATCACTCTCCGATGAAGAAATCGCTTTCGACGAAGCTAACCGAGCATATAGCTCCGAAGAAGAACAAGTTCCCGTTCAAGATGACTTTATTCAAGTAGACGAAGATTGAGAATGAAGAAATCAATTTCAAATTTCCAATGTTATTAGTTATATTTATAATATAAAATAGTAACAAAAATAGTACTTTTTCCGCTTTGTTTAATAATTGTCGAAATATGAAGCTTTGAAAATTTGTTTCAAGTTTTTTTAGTAGAATACAATGTTTATGTATGATGTGTGCCAAGAATTTTAAAAAAAAAATCGAATTTTAAAGTGTTTTTGCAAATTACTGTTTTTTTTTTCCCAATGTTATTAGTTATATTTCTAATAAGAAATAGTACTTTTTTCGCACGTTTTCGTTAATAATTATCGAAATATTAAGATTTGAAAATATGTTTCAAGCTTTTTTAGTAGAATACAACGTTTATGTATGATGTGTGCGAAAAAAATATTAAAAAAAGTCGAATTTTAACGTGTTTTTGCAAGTTACGTTTTTTTTTTTATTAAATTTTCAGGAACCGGTTTGGAACCGGGTTTTTAACCCGAACCGGTTTGGAACCGGTGGGAAACCGGTTTCACCGGTTTAACTTTTGTTCGCCCAAAAACCAGTCCAAACCGAACCGGTTTGGTAGGTTTGACCAAAAACCGGTTCGGTTCGTGGTCAAACCCGAAATTTACACCACTAGATGGAACAAGACAATGTACTTGTACACATTTGTGCTTTGTTCGATTTATATCTTTTTATTTCATTAACCTTCCGCGGATGTTACAATTAGAGATGTTGGTAGTCATGGTAATGTGTAGTTAAGTTTTGTTTGAATACTTTATTGATTCCATATTTTGTTCTTGCAGGTGAACCCTATTTTCGAGTTGTACCTTATGAACTTTTGAACATAATTTTAATCAGACATCCGACCACCTTTTGTGATGTCCGGATGTCTCTATTAAAACATGTTTAGATGTCTCTTTTCTCAACGATAATTATTGTGACTTTTACAAAAATATATAAACATATCGAGGTTATTTATTACATCCTTTTAAGAAACTAGACACTATAACGATATTAAACTCATTACAATTCCAATAATTGATATTTTACACTTGTATAATGTACAAAAACAACTCAATAGTAACACTTGTGGTTGAGAGTCACTTCACTCACTCACATTAACCAGAGCCATGGATATCCCCTGACCCATATCTTTGGTGGAGTACATAATTTACAGGTCCACAGATAAAACTAGAATCTTGGTAGCCAATCAAAATGAAGCAAAAGATTGTATCAAGATAAATTAAGATCACCAAGCTGACCCGAAAACATCCTTATAAACGCATCTAAACAACCCTTCTATCATAACAACAACAATAACCTCTTTTTCTTCCAAACCAATAAAAATGGCAGCTTCCACCATGGCTCTATCGTCTTCTTTCGTCGGTCAGGCGGTGAAAACCGCAACATCTGGTTCAGAAATCATCGGAAATGGAAGGGTTTCCATGAGAAAGACAGCAGTCAAAAAGGTTGCACCATCTGGAAGCCCATGGTACGGTCCTGACCGTGTTAAGTACCTCGGTCCATTCTCCGGTGAGGCCCCATCTTACCTCACTGGAGAATTTCCAGGTGACTACGGTTGGGACACTGCTGGGCTATCTGCTGACCCAGAGACATTCGCCAAGAACCGTGAGCTCGAGGTGATCCACTCCAGATGGGCCATGCTTGGTGCTCTTGGGTGTGTTTTCCCCGAGCTCTTGGCTCGTAATGGTGTCAAGTTCGGTGAGGCTGTTTGGTTCAAGGCTGGAGCCCAGATCTTTAGTGAAGGTGGTCTTGACTACTTGGGGAACCCAAGTTTAGTCCATGCTCAAAGCATTTTAGCTATTTGGGCTACTCAGGTAATTTTGATGGGTGCTGTCGAGGGTTACAGAATTGCGGGTGGACCTCTTGGTGAGATAGTTGACCCACTTTACCCTGGTGGAAGTTTTGACCCATTGGGTCTTGCTGATGACCCAGAGGCATTTGCTGAGTTGAAGGTAAAGGAGCTCAAGAATGGAAGACTAGCCATGTTCTCAATGTTTGGGTTCTTCGTTCAAGCCATTGTGACCGGAAAGGGACCATTGGAGAACCTAGCTGACCACCTTGCTGACCCTGTTGCAAACAATGCATGGTCATATGCTACAAACTTTGCACCCGGAAAGTGAGCTAAAAGAATTTGTGTGTGGGACTTGAAATATGATTAGTGTATTGTATGTGAATTAATTAGTAATATATAATTTAATCTTTGGCATTTGGTGTTGAATAGTTTATGCTTTTCTCTGCTTTTTTAGTCGACTAAATTGACGCTATATATTCGATTAAGCTGTTACGTGTACTTAAATTCGGCGAAATGTTTTTAAAATTTAAAACTGATGTTAAGCATGACAAAATATGATTATAAGACTAATGAAAATAAGAGTATATTAGACTTTAATAATATGATAACTCTATTTGATCTTAAAGACTTATGTCGTCGTTTAAACCTTCTAGTCACATCGATCAACACTATTGTAAGATAACATGACTACGGAGACAATGACTGCTAATGTGGATATGATATCTACAATGTTCATAACTTTAGATTTGGGTGTTTGGGTTCTATTTTTTATTGTTAGTGTGTCTTTATCAAGTTTTGGTGCTTATTGATCTCATAATTTTCACCAAAATCAAACACTTAGATTTCACAGGATTTATTTGTTGGTGTGTGTGTGTTTTGAATTAGTTCTAATTTTTAGCCTTTCAAATCCAATAAAGGGGTTTTGTTTATAATAATTATGATTTTAGGTTTTGAAAGGATTGTGGGGTTACTTTGGCGAAGTTGATTTCGGATTCATCAAAGATTCTGTATCGAGGTTTTAATCTATACATAAATTTGTTTAATAAATAAGCCTTTAGCTATTTTTATTGAAAAATTACCATCAATGTTAATAACCACAACCTTTGAGGTCATGAGTTAAGGTCTTTGAGGTCATGAGTTAAGGTGTTAATATATGATAATAAAAAATTGTGCGTTAATTTGTTTTCTGATAATATGGGAGTGACACCATAAATGCAAATAGAGCGGTTGTCGTGAGTTAAGGTGTTAATATATAATAATTAAAAATTACACGTTAACTTGTTTTCCAGTGATATTGGAATGATACCATAAATGCAAATAGAGCGGTTATTGAATATGTACAAACATGATGCATCTAAACTCATACCCGTAAATGAGCTTCAAAAGTACAGAAGACCTCCACAAAGTCAACCAAAATCGACGAAAAAGTGGTCACAAACTCATACCCGTAAACGAGCTCAAAAAGTGGTGGTGATGAGGATTTAAACTCCAAACACAAATACACCACTTGTTAGAATAGAAGCTTTAGAATAAAGAATAAATTAAGAAATTAGGGATGTTTTTGCTTACCAAACTTCAAGTTGGTGAAGTTTCCATGATGATGAACAAAAATCCGAAAATGAAGGTGAAGATGGAGGATAAATCCTTGCAAGAGTACACAAGATTTATGTTATAATTCCTAACATAAACAAAAAAGAAATATAAAGGTAGAAATATGAGATTTTGTTGGAAATTAGTTACCAAATGGAAGTAAATCAATGAAAGGATGTAGGATATGATGATGAATCATTTTTGGATATAAACTCACTCAAATTTTGTGTTTATTAACTCTCATTTTCTGGATATATAGAGAGAAAATAAGAGAAAAAGAGTGTGAAATGAAGTGGAAATGAAAATGAAATGGATGTAAAGTTGTAAAATGTGTATTATGGCATGAAAGAAGTTTGTAAAAGTTGTTAGATCTAAAATAGGGTCAAACCCATCCATTTTAGGGAGTTTCTAGCCACAATCACGTGCAAAGTGGGTTGTGGAATCTCAAGAAAAAGTGAAAAAGGCGTTTTAACCTTTTCTGTCCACTGCGCATAGTCCTTTGTCAGTTAACTTTTGTTAAATGCTCGTTAAAAGGACTGAATTTGCAATGAACTTAACGTTAACCTCGTTAAAGGACTAACTTTGTAAAATATTTTTAACGTTAATCTTAATCTTATAATCGAAGGCGTAAATCACCCTAACTTATCTTACGAGCATACTTATATCTATTAGGCACTTAGGTACTAAAACATTTTCGGTCACGAATGACAAAACGTTAAATAATATAAACCTGACTAAAAAATACGTGTGATAAACGAAATAACAAATAATAACGGGGTCAAAACAAAAACATCGATAAATAAAAGACAAACGAAACACCGAAATAATACTTAAAAAACGTGGTTGTCACAAATATCAACACATACATGCATGTATTTTGGCCTTCTACTTATCAATTACACAATTTTATATTCATTTTTTGTTTGTTGCCTTGATTTATACCATAATTTCTAACACATAAGTCTATAAATAAAAATATTAAATTGTTTGTGTATATAAAAGGATCTAAGGCCTAGTTAAAATAAATCCTAGTTAAAAAATATAAGGGTTAATGCACCTGAGGGTCAGTCTACTATTCGAGATAATCCAATTGGGTGATTGAACAAAAAAAAGTTATAACGTTTTCATTCTACTTTCAAATAAACTTTAAAAGCATCACTTTATATTTGCAAAGTGATTAAGTTCGTCATGTGGGTCCAAAACAACCGGCTAGCAGCAGGTAATATGCACACGCAGACCATATTGAATTTCCATGTCATTATTTTTTTTTCTCCTTAATGCCACATCATACACCCCCTTTTTATATATTACCTTTACCCTTTCTCTTTCTTCCTCCTTCATCTCTAACCCTAATTCCTTTTTTTTTAAAATATGGTTCTTTGTGGCTGTGGTGAGAATGCTCGATGTCGGACATCATGGACTGCTGCAAATCCAGGTCGACGTTTCTTAGGTTGTCCCAATTTCATGGATCCAATAACAAATTGCAACTTCTTTCTTTGGATTGATGTCGAATTACCTAATCAGTGGTATAGAACAACGTTTCACCAACTTAATGAAGAAGGAAGGAACCATCGGGCAGAAATTTCAAGGTTGCAGAAAGAGAAATCGCGATTATTTCACATTGTGTTGTTCTTATCATTTGTAGTTTTTGTTCTATTGATTAAATAATGTAAATGTATTTCCTTTGAAATGAAATTTTTTTTAGTTACTTCTGTTTTCTTGTTTTTGTTGTTTTTGTTGCCAAAACTGTCAAAAAGACACATGAAACTGCCAATATAACCATAAGCTAAAACAGACATGAAAGTGCCAAAAAGTGTCAAATTTAACAGCAGAAAGTGCCAATATATTACAACCAAAAGTGCCAAAATATGGCATTGTCAAAGTGGTAACCCTTTTCACATCATTCCTAAGTGCCAATATACTACCACATACATAACAAGTCCTAAAGACAATTTCAAAAGACAACATAACAGTTTCAAAAGACAACATAACAAGTTTAAAAGTTACTACATAATAAGTTTAAACTGCTAGTCAATGCTAATAGAATCATCTTCTGTCAATCCTGGCCCTGGGGATGTAGTCTTTGACTTGTTTTTCAAAATTCTCTCTGAAGGTCGTCTCCTTTTGAGAATCATCTTTTTCTGTGCTTTTTTCCAGGTGAGTTGCTTGCACCTTCTCCTGCTGGTGAGCCACAGAATCTTGACACTACATTCCTCACAACAACAGGTGCACCACTTGTAGCAGAATGATAGACTATAGGCCTGATCACATCATTTGGTGAACCACTTTCAGTTTGAGAGAGGGGTGGTTGAGATTCACTTCCAAGTATTTCATCATTGTGTCTTTGTTCTTGTTCAGCCATGAATACTTCCCTCCTCCTACGTTGTTCCCTTTCAAATTGTTCCCTCTCCTCATGTTGTCTTTTCATTTGTGCCTCATGCTCAGCTATACAATCTTCTGGGGTAATACCAGGTGGCCAAGCTTGTCTTGGAATACCATCTTTCCCCTATCATAACAAAGCTATGTATCAACAAACACACACAAACATATATATAAATATCTAAATAGTCAAAGTAAGAAAACTTACACCAAGCATTGGATCACCAGTCACAGGATCCCATGAAAGTCCATATCCTATTGGTCTAATACCATCCTTGAATTGACAGTCCTTAACATATTCCCATTTTCCACGCATTTTTACAAGCTTGCCATTAACTCTCCACAACCCATCACTACCAACACCTCTCCCTGCTGCACCATGGTATCTTCTTCTACCACTTACAGTACCAGTTGGACTTCCCATACCACTACCTACAACACCACTAAAATATCTATCACCATTTCCAGTTTCAGTCCTTCTTACAGTTTCAGTCCTTGTTACAGTTTCAGTCCTTGTTACAGTTTGAGTCCTTGATGCAGTTTGAGTCATTGTTGCAGTCTGACTTTGTTGACCTCCAGCACTTTCAGTTTGACTTTGTTGACCTCCACCACTTTCAGTTTGACTTTTTTGTCCTTTAAACTCAAGTTGTCTTACAACACCCTTCTTCAAACCTCTACCTCTGCTACCTAAACCAATTCCTCTACCACCATGTACAGCTCTACCACCACTATCTCCACCCTGAATATTGAAACCACCACTAACAACACCACTAACATTTCTACCACCACTATCTCCACCACTAACATTTCTACCACCCTGAACATTTCTACCACCACTAACATTTCTACCACTATCTACACTAAGGGGCTGTTTGATAGCTGCAGACTGAGTTAGTGCAGACTGAGTTGGAGCTCGGACTGAGTTGGAGCTCAGACTGAGTTAGGTGCAGACTGAGTTTGTTGTGTTTGATTATGCCTCGGACTGACTATGCAGACTGAGAGAAATGACTATTTTACCCTTCTGTTTATTTTTATAACTGTGATTTGGTTTTACTAGAAACCGTTTGACATAACTTTCAAGGCTGTTTGATTTAAGACGGTTCAGTTTCACGTTTTCTGATATTTATGAATAAATTTCTATTTAGGCCAGTTTTGTAATAATCAGTTTAAAATTGTGTTCTGTTGTGTAGTAAACGAATAGGGACTCTTGGAACAAAAAACTGTTTTCATGTCCCTGGTTGGAAGTTGGTCGCAAAAAAAATAAGCGAATGATTAGTCATAAATCATAATGATTCTGTTGTTATTGCGTATTTGCAGCTAGTTAATGGTAGAAACATTTGGATCCAGTATGCAAACAAGATATAACCCCAAGAATGACATGTCCATTTCGATAATTGACCTCTCTTATATTAATGATTATGTGGTGAAATACATGGATGCTTTCAGAAACACCACATTACATAAAAATTGATCATAAGGATGTCCTTTATCAATAATCATTTGAATTAAACTATTTTTCAATCAATTCCTCATTCAAATGCATGTTACAGAACCATAACAATTTCCACATACAGTATTTAAACAACCAAATCCAATTAGAGATATCTCATTAATTTAAATATCAAACAATTAACCAAAACATTTAAAACAGATTAATATACAAAAAGCAGTCATATTTCATATATATTCTTGCACTAAACATAATATTATATTGGATCTAATGATTCCAAATTTACATAATCGAATTATCCCTAATATCATAACCTAAACACCATACCTAATAGTCATATATCATCTACCAATTCCAGACTAACAATTAAACCTGAACACATCGAAACAGAGGATCTAGAAGCTGGTAAACTTGGTGACAGCCTTAGTCCCTTCGGAAACAACATGCTTAGCCAATTGAAGGGTAGCGGTGGTGGAGGATTGCAGATTGAAGGGTAGCGATGGTGGAGGATTGCAGATTGAAGGGTAGGGGCGGTGGAGGATGAAGGGTAGGCTTGGGTTTTTTCTTTGAAAAAAATGAGTCTGCACTTTTTGTTTGAAGATTGAGTCTTTGATATGGGTCCGTAGTACGGACCGAGTCCGTGACAACTCTGCTTTATCAAACACGCAGACCACGGACCGAGTCCGTGGTCTGAGTCCGGGTCTTTGGTCCGTGGTGATATCAAACAGCCCCTAACATTTTCAGCAGTTTGTACACTAACATTAGGAATTGTAATTGAATCAATCCTTGTATCAATTACAATACCTTGTCTACCTCTTCCCCTTGCACCTCTACCTGATGCACCTCTCCCAGTTGAACCTCTCCCTCTTGATCCTCTTCCTCTTGCAGACTCACCTAACAAAATGAATAGTTTTAAATGTATAACAGTTAAAGACAATATGAAATTTGGTTAATGATATACATACCTGTTTGTACCTCCTCAGCTTCTTTACATGTTGTTCTGTTATGGCCTTCACCTTTACATATTGTACAGTGCATCACCCTCCCAACCCTGCTCAATCTTTGTCTATTACCATCACACTCAGTAGCATCTCTTTTCCTTTTTTCTTTAGGCCTACCTGGCATCCTTCTTGCAATAGGGGGTAGGGGTTTTTCTTTATCAACTGAGGGCCATTGACTCATTCCTTTAAGAGGGTATAAACAATGATTATAGGATGAAACAAACTTAGGTTTTTTGAACCATTCAGATACATATGAGTCAGGGTTACTGTGAAGATGATATATGACTGAAAAACCATGCTCACATGGGATTCCAGAAAGTTGCCATACCCTACAACTACATGTCATATGTAACTCATCAACTACAAAAGACTCAAGAGAAGAACCAAGTGGCCTGACCTCATACATTGAACTACCACTAGGAATTACCCTCCAGTGCCTATGCTTATCTTTGATGGCTTCAACCTTCTTTCTTATATTTGGACACAAACCATCAACCCACACTTCAGACTTTTCTCTCATTTTTTGCATCCTTTCCATCATATATACCCTAATGTCTTCCAACATGTTTATTATTGGCTTCCTCCTTGCATCCACCAAGACAGCATTGAAACACTCACTAATCCCATTCTCAACAGCATCACATGCCCTTCCAGTTTCTAGAAATGCTCTACTCCAACTTTCTGGGTGTCTATCCATTAAATGTTTGTGAGCATCTCTGCTTTCAGTCTTAATATCATTCATGATGGCATTAAACTGTGCTTGGTATGTAGCCTTTGCAGCTTTCCAAAAAAGGTTTCTATACAATACCCCACTGAATTTCTTCCTAAAGTTTGCATACACATGTCTGGCACACTGCCTATGTTCAGCATCAGGAATCACATCCTTTGCAGCTTCAATGATACCCTTCAAATTCAAATAAAAATAAAAATTGTTACATATTTATATATATTCTTCAAAGATGAAATGTAAATTAAACAATTATAATAATACCTTGTGTTGATCAGATATGATTGTAATGCCTGATCCATATTCAAACCCAAGATCTTCTGCTAGACAATCCATAAACCAGGTCCAATTTTCTTTATTTTCAACATTCACCACAGCCCATGCTATGGGGTACATCTGGTTGTTGGCATCTCTTCCAACTGCTACAAGCAGCTCCCCTTTGCAAATGGTCTTCAGAAAACAACCATCCAGACCTATTACAGTTCTACAACCTGCTCTCCAACCATCCTTTAGCCCTTTGAGACACACATAAAACCTCTTAAAATATAACTTCTCATCTGGCATTATCTCAATTCCCATTTTGACAGAACTCCCAGGGTTTGTATCAAGTATCTCTTGAGCATAAGACCAAAGCTTACCATAGTGGTCTTCTAAACAAAGCTCATATTGCTTCAATGCATTTATTTTACCTCTCCTTGCTTGTCCCTGAGATACCTTGCACTTATACTTAGACAGTATCATTTCTTGGATTTCTTTGATCTTAATTTTTGGATTAGCCATGATCTTCTTTGCATAGTTTCTAGCAATCCAATTGCAGGTTATTAAAGTCCCAAACTCATAGCATCTTGAGCATGAATGTTCATCAGTCAAAGTCTTAACTTGAAACGACCTTTCTGACTGCATCCAAGAGGCCCACAGCCTGTAGGTACATGTCTGCTTATCCTTACCATAAGGCTTACAACATCTAACTTCTAACCTATCAGTGTCATTGTGTTGATAGTACAAGCTATATCCATTTGCCAATGCATAAAAAACCACACACCTTTTTAGTTGATCAGGGTTTTCATATCTGTCACCCAACAGTGGCTTCATATGCTTCCATTTCTTAGTTGGATCATGTATAGGCCACTCATCTTCTAACATTTCATCATCTTCTGGGTTAGCTTCCTCACCAGGCTTAACTACTCTCTCACTTACTCTTTCCCTATCTAAGTTGTTATACAACCTTGCCAAGAAAGTATCATCAAACATATTTTTAACTTTCGTCTTCTGAGGAGTCTTTTCCTTTACCTTTTCTATCTTTTCTCTTCTGGTTTCAAACACTCCTCCGTGGTGAAAATAGATGTCTATTACAGCGGATTGAGATGACGAACACATCTGGAAAGATTTAGGGTTACAATTTAGGGTTTTAGAGAACGGAGTGAGAGATTTAGGGTTTCAATTTTTGGAAGACGAAGAACACATAGAAAGGAGTGAGAGATTTAGGGTTTGAATTGGGATCGTTAAAATGGTAATATTTAATTGGATACCCGATCCAATTGGGATCGTTAAACAATAACAATTGCCACGTCGGTTGCCACGTAATAAATGAAAAACACGTTATCCGGTAAAACTGACTGGTAACTTGCTATACCCCATAAAGTGATGTTTTTAAAGTTTATTTGAAAGTAGAATGAAAACGTTATAACTTTTTTTTATTCAATCACCCAATTGGATTATCTCGAATAGTAGAGTGACCATCGGGTGCATTAACCCAAATTATAATAAAGGAAATAAAATAATGGTATTTTGTTATTACTCAACATAAATTACATGTTGCAAGTAGGTTGTTAAAACATGCGCAATTTTCTTAAAGTAAGCTTTATAACGAAACTCAAACCTCGTCAAATAGATACGACGTTGCACTATAGTTAGCTCAACACCAATCACGAATGTCAAAGAAATTCGTAAGAGCGGATAATTAGTTGTCCTTGATCACTCTTTCTTCTATTTTGTAACTTGTTTATTATTCTTAGCTTTTTGCTAAAACACTTTCTAATAAGATACGTAATAATGATGTTTCGTAAGGATATAAATGAAATTTTTCCAAACAATATACTAGTTGGAATATATTTTTAGACATGATATATCATATCTTTAAGTAATAAATACTCCCTCTTAATCTCTTAATGAAACACTAACAAATAGTGTTGATATCAACTAAAAGTTTAGAACAAAAAACTATCAAAAGCAGTAGATGTATACAAGGCTAGATAAGAAGATAAGATATGTTCAAATGTTCGGATATATCTTGGGATAATTGATCTTTATAGTCAACTATTCCAGATTGCAAACACGTGTAATATTGGCGGATCGAAGACTGAAAGTGAGCATTTTCCGAATCAAATATTTTTCATATACACCCGTTTATTACCAGAAAAAAACTATATTGATTACAATCGAAGAAGTCGTTCAACAAGTTGAGGGATACCTACCCCTTGGCTTCAAGTAGGTCGGCCTGTAAATCATTCATTAGTGTTGTTTCGCTTTCGGAATATGTTACAACAATAAAGAATGAGGGTATCACTATATTAATTAAAATCGAATTAGACCAAATCCCAACAACATATTCTACATTACAAATAAATAGATATATTAGAAGTTCAAGAACAAAAATATTTGAAGTTATTTCAAATCATGTTATATCATAGTATAAATATCCCTTCCATCTACACATTATTTACAATTTACAATCATAGTAATCAATTTATGAAAATTCAATATATCTATGGACCACAAGTCCACAACTAATAAAATAAACAAGAGCCATGAATCTTCATAGCCCTTACCAAAATATCTTTGGTGGAGTACAGAACTAACAGGTCCACAGATAAAACCATATCTTGGTAGCCAATAAAAATGATGCTAACAATTGTATCAAAGATAACATCGATAATTAGTGTGACCCAAAATCCCAAGATTCTCCCTATAAATTTACTTCCAAACCAACCTATCTTTATAACTCAAACCCTCCTACACTAATAATAACATCTTAAAAACCAAACCCACAAAAATGGCAACTTCCACCATGGCTCTATCTTCTTCATTCGTCGGTCAGGCGGTGAAAACCGCAACATCTGGTTCAGAAATCATCGGAAATGGAAGGGTTTCCATGAGAAAGACAGCAGTCAAAAAGGTTGCACCATCTGGAAGCCCATGGTACGGTCCTGACCGTGTTAAGTACCTCGGCCCATTCTCCGGCGAGGCCCCATCTTACCTCACTGGAGAATTTCCAGGTGACTACGGTTGGGACACTGCTGGGCTATCTGCTGACCCAGAAACATTCGCCAAGAACCGTGAGCTCGAGGTGATCCACTCCAGATGGGCCATGCTTGGTGCTCTTGGCTGTGTTTTCCCCGAGCTCTTGGCCCGTAACGGGGTCAAGTTCGGTGAGGCTGTTTGGTTCAAGGCTGGAGCCCAGATCTTTAGTGAAGGCGGTCTTGACTACTTGGGAAACCCTAGTTTGGTCCATGCACAGAGCATTTTAGCCATTTGGGCTACTCAGGTAATTTTGATGGGTGCTGTTGAGGGTTACAGAATTGCGGGTGGACCTCTTGGTGAGATAGTTGACCCACTTTACCCTGGTGGTAGTTTTGACCCATTGGGTCTTGCTGATGACCCAGAGGCATTTGCTGAGTTGAAGGTAAAGGAGCTCAAGAATGGAAGACTAGCCATGTTCTCAATGTTTGGGTCCTTCGTTCAAGCCATTGTGACCGGAAAGGGACCATTGGAGAACCTGGCTGACCACCTTGCTGACCCTGTTGCAAACAATGCATGGTCATATGCTACAAACTTTGCACCCGGAAAGTGAGTTCAAAATTAATTGAGTGTGAGTGACTTGGATATTGGGCTGTTGTCTAATTGTTTGTGAATTAAATAGTAATATATGGTTAAATTTGGACATTTGGTGTTGTTTAACTTTTGTTTCTGTGACGGCCAACTAAATTATCTATATTCAACTCCAGTTTTACATACATTTGAATTTGTTAAACGAATTTTGAACATTGGATGTTACCCATTACAAGACATGACAACACAATCAACACTGTCCAAAATACATGGAAGGTTTGGAGAATACTCACTTCGAAACTGTAACAAGATACGATGAAACTAATTGATCATAGTCGAAGTGAAATCTTTATGAATTATGTCATGATGAAACAAGATTCTTGAAAGAAACTGGTACACCATCAATTTTTAATATAAAGAGCCTCATCAAAATCTCTGAAAATCTTGCATCAACATCTCAAATAAGTATATATATGCTTCACCTCCTCTATCTATCTTGACTACGCAGGAGGTCAGAAATTGATATCTTTCCAAAGTTTCCTGTGTCGAGCCGATCATATATTGCGCATACCTGCAATATGTCTTTGTCTGTAACCTTTCCCATCTCTTTTAGCTTGTATATCACAAACTCCGCCTTACTGAAATCAACACCATACATATAAATTCAGTTAAGCATCAAGCATAGTATTAGTCCATAGAGGTTTACTTTCTTAAGCCACGAGTACTCGTCATATCTTCTAGACGGACCATTATTTCCAGTACTCATCAAGCATAGAATTAGCCATGCTGATTATTCTTCTTGAAGTCCCGATAATCAGTTTTGAGTATTTGGGTAAACTGATTGTGACTCCAATTTTCTTATCATTTAGATTTAAAATAACGGATGGGGATAATCAAGTAATAGGTCTATGAAAACTGATTATTGAGATAAATGCAAGAAACTGATTTTGAGATAAATTGAATTGATAATAGATAATTACCTTACAGAACCATTGTTGTCGATATCCGCAGCAAGAAATTGATCATAAGTGAGATCTTGACCAAGAACCCATTTAACCATCCTCCTATGTCTTTTATCAACTCTAGCCTCAGCTAAGTAAAGAAAGGCACGAGCAACTGCAAGTGTCGACACAAGCAACCAAACTGAAGCAAAAACCCGACCAGCTGTTGTTGAAAAGGCTTTATCACCATATCCAACAGTGGTGACAGACATAACAGACAGATAAAAACAATCAAGCCAACCAAGCTTCTCCACAAAATGCATAACACTAACACCTGCACCAATACAGAGAACCACAACCCCTAAAGCCAACCCAACTTTCGTTCGAATCCTCATTCTCCCCTTCTTGAAATCGATTATATAAGAAGGATGCTCACGTCTTTTGCCGTTACTTAAAGAACTCAACAGATAATTCTCTTGCAAATCAAGAACATAACTAACCATCCCACTAAGTAAGATATCAATAAACCCGAAACCAACCAACACAAACATGATTGAAAACACCTTAGTAACTGCGCTATCAGGAATTATATCACCATAACCAATAGTACACATTGTCACAATACAAAAATATATAGCGTCAACAACCACATGAGTCTCCGTACCCATAAAATGGTCCCTATTATACCAGTATATAACCACACCAAGTGACAAATACATGATCAGTAACACAACCGATTGTCGAACAATTGAAGAAGACCCTGATTGAGGTGGTTTAGCGTTCGTAATCTTATGGAGTTGGTTGATATCAATAATGGCAGGGGCCGTTTTTGAACGATGTAGATAAGTTTTAGCATACTGGCAATTTTGTAGAAGTTGAATATGGAAATCTAGACTTTGTTTTGATTCGGAACATGTAGCAATAGGTTTCGGGGATTGGATAGTATTATTAACATTAACACTTAGATTTAAAGCATCAACCATTAGTGAAGATGATGACGACGATGGTTCTCGAGGAGAACCAAATATGAGAATTTCTTTATACTCTGAAGGAGTAAGAGAAGCCGGAATCAAAATCTCGTTTTGTTCCGGTAATGGACATAGTTGAGGAGGTGTTTTAGGTATATTCGAAAACGACGAAAGAAGTGGTTCCTTCTCCATCATGTGGGTACTTAGCTAAACTACTACAACCTGTTATACAAAACAAACAACATGAAAATGAACATGAAATTATCAAAATGAACAAACGTAAGAAATCGAAAAACGTAATCTAGAATTTCTAATTTTTTGTCTAACCTTAGAAAGAGGGATGATTAAACTTGGGTTGATCGAGTCATTAGGTTTCGGGCCCTCCAAGGAATGCTGGGAACACGATGATATCACGGGGAAAACAGACTGTAAATTACACCGCCAACGAAGAGATCTACGTTAAGCTCTTTTTTGTTGGAGCAAATTACACATATAGTCCTTTGACTATTAATAAATCTACAAATGTTGTTAGTTTTTTTTTTTTAAAGTAATCTAAAAGCGATGGAAATGAAGAAGTTGAAGGTTTATAAATAGAATGACGTAGCACGATATCGCTAACCGTTGTGTATCACGTAAGACGGAAGCGAAAAAGACTATGTATGTTCTACCAAATGAAAGGTAAATACTAAATGAGGAGATATGTTTATAAATATTCTTTAAAAAGTTTTCAAAAATATTACGTAGGGCTTTTTTAATTTTTTTTAGGAAATAGATCTTTAGAAAAGAAAGAAAAAAACTCCTTTAAAATAAGAACATTGTTTGGATGATGGAGCTTTTCACTTTTTTCTTTAGAAAATCTTCTGAAGGTTTTAAAATATATATCCGGTAAAAATCTACGGTTCTTTAAGTTCATTCCGGATATAAGTTATATCTTGAAAATAAAAAGTTTCGGTTTAAATAATTTAATTATATAAAAAACTTTACAAAATAGCCTTTATTTGCTGGCTATTTTTAAAACCAAAGTATTAAAGGCAGTCAAAGTAATTAACCAACACATTAACATTTCTCTTCCATGATTAAAAAAACTAACCAAATTTAGTCAATATAAGACTATAAGAGTTGGGAAAATTAAAACCCATAAAGTAAGGTTGTGTTTTGTTTGTAGTTGAGTTTGAGAATAAGTATAGATTTGAAAAGAAAAAGCCTAAAAAGGAAAAGAATATGATTGTTTTATAAATTTATTAACTTTAAAAGATAAAAAAAAAAAAGTTAGGTCTTAGATTTGAGGGTCAGGACTTATAATCATTAAAGATCATTGAAATGCTTGAAATTAATAATATCAATTAAATTCTCTATTTTAAAAATTAATTTTAATTTTATTTTATAAAATTAATTATTTCAAAAACCGTTAATGTATTAAACATATAAATTATGTCATTGCTCTTACTCGATATAGTTTTGACGGAAAAAAAATCCGGGTAATCTTTACGGGTTTGGAAAATTTTTACTATAAAATAATAATTTTATCAAATGTGATTTTAGTAGTTTGACATAAGATTTTTGTGCTTTTCTTTTCAATTCTAGTTAAATAAACATCATATAATATATCTAAGTTTTGAAATACATATTTAGTTTTCAAATCACATGTGATTTTACATTACGAATATCACCATTTGTCCAAAAACGAAAAAATATAAAGTGATTAAATTTGTTTTTTTTTCGGGTCCATATATATTATATCTCATATAATATTATTGGGCAAAACGTACCAAAATGCCCTAAATTTATATCCGTTATCTATTAAAGTGCCTAAACTTTTTAATTTTCACCCTTTTTTTCCAATCGAACCAAATGGCAGGTTACCATCACGTAACCGGTTTTTTTTTTCTTTGACTTTTGTTGACCCATCTTTCAACTAAGTTTCACGCAAAATCAATCAAACCCTAAAATATCCATACAGAAAAGATACATTAAATTAAACACATTAAATTCAAACGTGAGATCTCGATTCTCCGACGTGTTCGTCATTCTAACATCGTTCAACTTTTCGAGGTAACGATACTATAAACGCAACAATTATAACCAAAACCGTTATCTTGAAAACGTGTTTCACAGACTAATAACTTCTTAAACAGAAATGGTAACGATACTATAAACGCAACAATTATAAACCCGAACTGAGTTTTTTTTATATAAGTGGAGGATGATGAATGTGTCCCACTGTAAGCTTAGTTTTGGACTTGATAAACTCCGCCATTGATTCAGGTAACCTAGATAAATCCCCAGCATCCATAGAAACCGAACCGGATTTCAAATCAACAACATCAGCTGGAAGAAGTCTAATATGTAGTAAAGCATTCACACCAAACTGTGCAAAATACGACTGCGATTATCCAAATTCGATATCGCAGAAGAACAACTAAGTAAGTGAAGAAGGGGAGTCTTGGTTGTTGATATTGAATGATTTGAAAGAAGGAAGAATTTCTATTTGAGATGGAGTTTTGATTTGTCATGGAGTTGAATTGCGTCGAAGAATATGATTAGTGAGAAGGATCTAGGTTTGGTGGTGGTGATACGACATAGTAAGTTGTCGGAGATATGGATTACGGAGGAAGATGAGCCCACATTTTATGTCACACCCCACTCATGCGGAAACCCGAGGTGTACATTATCATAGGTATCAGAAGACAAAGAATTACATCGAATAAAACTATAACAATAAGTTTACATTAATAAAGTTTAGGAGTTACATCAATAAAAAATAAAACAACACAAAAATACGTTTGTGGCCTAAGTAGAAACTAAACTACGTGTAGCTATGTCTCTTCGAAAGTCCACACAAAATCCAAAGGCAATAATGTAACTTCAATCGATGCAAAACTCAATGTCCTGAAAAGCGTTAAAAATACGACGCCAACATAGAGTTGGTGGGTTATTCGCATTTTTATAAAAACATTAAATTTTGCAGGTTTTGACCCATTTGAAATATATATAAAACCAATAGTAAAATAAATAATATAATATCTTGAATTATAAGCAAAATAAGATATATGCATAACCTTAGATAATCATCTACACCTTAACCTTACATTTAAAGGCAACATTAACCCCCACCCTTAGTGTGTCAAACTAAGGTATAATCTCGAAAAGTATGCGATCATAACATCGACTCATAGGGACCGCACACCGAAAAAATCCCATATCAGCGATGAGGGTTTGTAAAACCCATATAGATCTATATATACGTACCGGTGGCTTAAAACAGAGTTAACAGGTGTTTAACCGAGGGCCTTATACGACCACTAAGGCCATATAAGTAAAACAACACTAAATCTAAAGGCATCATAATCTACATTTGCATAATCAAGATATATTATAAGTTCAAATAACGCTAATCATGCCCAAGTATAAAAAGCGGTAAAAAGGGTCAACGAATAACTCACGAATCAGCGATAAGTACGTCGGGTAGACAAAATCAGGAGAATAACGCCCCATCGCCTAAGTGCCCTAGCATAAAAGATATGGAAACTATAAGTATATCTATAAGTCTAGTAGGGTTTAGCCTTTAATGATTAACGTTATATTATGTAGTATATTCAAAAGTATTTTAACGAATAATATTTCGAGTTAAAGTGACGAGTTAAAGATAACGATATTTTTGTGTCAAAATGACGGGTAAAAGATAATGATATTTTGAGTCAATAATGATTAGTAGAAGATAACGATATTTCGAGTCAATGATGACTACTAGAATATATCGATAATTTGAGTCAATAACGACAAATAAGAGATAACGATATTTCGAGTCAATAATGACTATTAGAAACTATCGTTTATTCAAGTCACTAATGGTGGTTAGAAATGAATGATATTTCGAGCCAAAAATGACTAACAGAAATATCTATCGAAGGATGAACATTGACCAACATGGTTTAGTCTACGTTCATCTATCGTTTATTGAAGTCAATAATGACGTTTTTTAGAGAAATTATATTTTATCGAAAATATATACATTTTACGATTTTATAATTATATATATTATGTTCATGATTGCGATTACGTTTTGAGGACAAAATGTATATTTGTCAGTATATACTACTTTATGTATAGGGTTTTTCTAACTTGTGCCCTAGGGGCACATGTTAACACCATTTTTAAATATTAAAAGTACAATCAAAAGTATCAAAAGTTAAGAAATCAATAAAAAAATGGTACTTTTTGATACTTTTGATTGTACTTTTAATATTTAAAAATGGTGTTAACATGTGCCCCTAGGGCACAAGTTAGAAAAACCCTTATGTATAATAATATGTGTATTTATATACATATGTTCGTTCAAATTACGCCAAAGTTACAAAACAGCAGCTCACTGCGGCGAACTGGGACTTCAGTGCGTCGCACAGAGTTTGTGACCAAGACACTGCTGCGCACAGGGACATCAGTGTGTCGCACTGTGTTTGTGACCAAGCCGTTGCGGCGTAGTAGGTGGCTACTGCGGCTCAGTAAGGCAACAGTGGCAAAAACGAATTTTAACTTTTTACGTTTTAGTGTCTATAAGTTAATTTAAGTTTTATGTGAATATGTCTAGAGTGTTATTTACATATATAAATGTTTATATATGTTATTTATACATTATATATACAAGTTTTTATATAATAATAGTTAGTAATACTAATTAGAGTGTTTATAAGGTTTATATGTGTAATTAGTCCAATTAGTCCAAAAAGTCAAAAGTGTGAGAATATCATTTTCGGTAGGAATTTACTAATAGTTCCTATATGACAATTATCTGATTTTACATATAAGTGTATAATATACCATTTTTAGGTTAAGATAACTAATAGCCTATTAACATGTCATTAACTTGAATAATATGTCAAATTTTATCTATACATCCATTTTAACCATTTTAACTTTTTATATAAGTTACTTAGGTGGATATTTAGTGGAATTAAGAAAACGGAAAGGAGAAATTAAGGGTTTATTAGGGAGTACCGAAAACCTCCTCAAAATCTACCAAGGGTCGCCGGAATCGCCTCGAAATCTCTCGGAAACGAACTCTACAAGTGGTGATGAGGAGGAAACAAACTCCAAACACAAAAACAACCACTTGTTAGAAGAGAACTTAAGGAAAAAGTATTAGAATAAGGTTTACAGATGATTTTAACTTACCAATCTTCAATATGTGAAATCCTCCATGATTATGAACAAAACGAGAATGGAAGATGAAGATGTGGTGGATGAATTCCTTGCAAGAACATAAGAGTTTATGTTAGAATCTTCTTTGTAACAAAGGAGAAGAATTAAGGGTAGAAAAGATGGAATAAGGGTTGGAAAAACTTAACAAGTGAAGTGTGATCAAGGAGAAGATGATGTATGATCTTCTTCAAACACAAAACCACTATAGAATATGATTTATATCTCACCAAAAATTCTGGGAATGGAGAGAATTTGGGAATGTTTGAGTTAGAGAGAAGATGAAAGAAAGGTGAAATGGTGATGAAAATTGTTAAGGAAGGAAACATGGCATGAGAGATGATGTAAGTTGGTCAATGATCCACAATTTACTCATCTAGCACCATATTGGTAAGGTTTGGGGCAGATTCCACGTGTTTGCATGTGTTTGTGGAATCTCAAGAAAGCAAAAAGCGTTTTTGGCATGATCTGTCCAGCCTACGACTGCATCGCAGTCCAGCGCTCAGTTAACATCCGTTAGTTGCCCGTTAAAAAGGACTAAATTTGTAAAGAATTTAACGTTAGTCTCGTTAAAGGACTAACCTTGTAAAATATTTTTAACGTCAATCCTAATCGTATAATGTCAGGATCGTATTAGTCAATGTAAACTAATAGTTTTGCCTTCGTTAAGATCGTGATCTATTGAAGAAGTTCAGCAGCGGATGAACACTTCAATATTACAAGTTATCGAACAATAAAATATGAATACTAATGAACAAATATTATTGTCGAATTATAAGCCTCAATTGCATTAATTAAGATATCAATACAACGTGTTTCTATCAATACAAGGATCTATCTATTTATAGACCTTGAGGCCGACCTAGATAAACTAGGAAACATCTTCTATCCTTATCTAAATATATCGTTATCTAGAAATAAGGAAACTCTATCTAATAACAAAAAGGAAACATAATCTAATTATAATTCTATAACTTAGATTATACTTGCACTGCAAGTTGGTCTTCCGTAGTAGCTTGACTTCTTCCGTAGCAGTTTGACTTTGCACGTAGTAACTTGATTACTTCCGTAGTAACTTGATTACTTCCGTAGTAACTTGTCGGACAGCCGCACTAACTTGTTCTTCCGTAGTAACTCTTAATGTCTTCCGCATTGATAGTTTAAGTTACTATTCTTGTTTGTTAGGCATATTGTTTATGGTGATCGTGATCTATTGAAGAAGTTCAGCAGCGGATGAACACTTCAATATTACAAGTTATCGAACAATAAAATATGAATATTAATGAACAAATATTATTGTCGAATTATAAGCCTCAATTGCATTAATTAAGATATCAATACAACGTGTTTCTATCAATACAAGGATCTATCTATTTATAGACCTTGAGGCCGACCTAGATAAACTAGGAAACATCTTCTATCCTTATCTAAATATATCGTTATCTAGAAATAAGGAAACTCTATCTAATAACAAAAAGGAAACATAATCTAATTATAATTCTATAACTTAGATTATACTTGCACTGCAAGTTGGTCTTCCGTAGTAGCTTGACTTCTTCCGTAGCAGTTTGACTTTGCACGTAGTAACTTGATTACTTCCGTAGTAACTTGATTACTTCCGTAGTAACTTGTCGGACAGCCGCACTAACTTGTTCTTCCGTAGTAACTCTTAATGTCTTCCGCATTGATAGTTTAAGTTACTATTCTTGTTTGTTAGGCATATTGTTTATGGTTAAACTATTTTAACTAAGTTATAACCCAACAATCTCCCCCTAACCTTGAACTTTTATGACACATCAAAAGTACAAGTTTTATGCTCCAACAGTACTAACTTCTTTTCATTAACAAAACAATTTTAACTATTTTACGTTAAGTACAACTATTTGTTTTGCCAGTCAGATTCTCCCTTGGTCTTTTCTTCTATGCGTTGAACCAAAATTCTCCAAATGAGTTCATGAGCGATTCTTGAGTCATGTGATCCATTCAATTTTATCTCAATCATCTCATCCAAAGTCTTCAATGTATGTGGGTACTTAACATCCACCAAGTAAAATTCTCTTGCTCCATGTCTTTTTACAAGGGAATATACACCACTTCTTTCATAGACGAACCAATTAATGATAGGATTGTTTGGTCCTCCTTTCTTGAAGACTGAACTCTTCTTCTTGTACCCTGGTTCAAATAGTCCACATAGAATGTCCATAGCCAGATCAGCACCAGAACATATGCCTCTTCTTTCATGAGAGTACTTAACTTTTCCAATCTTGTACATCCTCTCCAAATCATCTCTGTCGAAGTCTCTAATTATCCAATGGAAGGCTTGAAGAACTTTCTTTGACTTGTCTGCTCTAATAACTTCATATTCAGTTCCCAATGCTCCACCAATAAACTTCCAGTCTATGATCATTGGAGGTTTCACATTCAATGGAGTAAACCTAAGACCTTCAATATGATTTATGTATGCAGAATAATCTCCCCCTTGAGTAGTGCTAGGAGTATCTTGTTCCATACTTTCAGGCTCTGGTTTAACATCCATAAATGGAATGTCTGGACTTTCTTGTTGAGAAGCAGCAGCAGCATCTTCATTCATCTTTTGTCTTTTAGCTAGAGGCCTTGGAATCCTCTTTGATGGACGCTTGTGTCGTTTGGACTTTTCTTCTGGTTTCTTCACAACAGGAACAGGTTCTGGTTGAAAGAACACTTTCCTTCCAGTTTTCAGGGCTGCTTCTAATGCTTTTTCAGCATCTTGCTTCTTTTTCTCTTGAATCTTTGCAAGAGCAGCTTCCCTTTTTGTTTCCTTCTGTCTTTCTTCCTTCACAAGATCCAACATGTTAGTTAACTTCATAGGGCCTAATGATCTACCACTGTGACCTTTGCTTTTGAGGTACTTGGTGTATTTCTCCCTATCTTCAGCTAACTTAATTTGTGTGGACTTGGACACTTTCTTCTTCTCAGGCTTGGCTTTGGCTTTTGATTGTTTAAGAGCAAGTTCATCTTCTTCAATAGTCTTTAATCCATACTCTAAATCTGCTCTTTCCTGGCCTTGAGAACAAAGATTTTGAAGGATTTCTTCATTATGCATCTCCTGAGCTTTAATTGCATCCTCTGCAGCAATTCTCTCCATTCTTTCTCTTTCTTCTGGAGTTGGAGCTGTATTCAGTCTAGCATGAAGCTCATCTTCTTCAGCTATCTTCCTCTTTCTTGCTCTTTCTTCCTCTTCTTGCTCAGCAGCTATTCTGTTGAACAGTTCAGCTTCAGCATGCTCTTGTTTGAGCAATTCCTTTTCTTCAGCTGTAAGGCCTTGAAAGTTCATGTCTTCTACAGCTTTCTCCTGAGAAATTCTTTCTTCTTCCTTTGATTTCTCCACAACAATAGATTTGCCTTTGTCTTTATGTTCTGGAGCATCAAGGTCAACCCTCTGAATCTTCTTCTTCTTCTTATCCACTGTTATATATCCAACTCTACCTGTAGGAATAGAAACAGACACACTAGCAGATTGTTCAGGTAAGGTTAGAGACGTTTGCAATTGTTTTTCAATCAATGCAGTTGATGTTCTCTGTTTTGCAACTAGCTCAGCTATCATCTTCTTTCTTTCCTCTTCTGCTCTCTGCTTGTCTTGTTTCTGCTTCTCTTCTTTGATCTTAAGCAGTTGTGATGCTATAGTGTCTTCATCAGCCATCACACTTGTTCTTGTCATTTCTTCGTGTATAAGAACATTTGCAGCTTCTTGTTGATCAATAGTAGGAACAGGGACTTCTGTTACTGTGGTTGAAAGAATTGTAGCTTCAGAATGTATTGCAGTCAAAGGATTTGAAGCTTGATAGAATGTGGGAGGAGTAGTTGTAAAAAGGTATGAGTGACATACCCAGGCTTCATTATAATACATTCTGTAGCAGTGAAGATCGGTGTGTGTTTCTCATCACAGACTTGAGAGACACTCAACAAATTATATTGAAGCTGTTGCACATAGTACACGTCTTTGAAGTGTAGTGTACCATTGCTTATTGTTCCCTTCCCAGTAATCTTTCCTCCTTTTGGATTGCCTCCAAAAGCAACATATCCTCCGTTGAACTTTTCAAAGTCCTGAAGGCATGACATGTTGCCCGTCATGTGCCTGGAACAGCCACTATCTACATGCCAACTGTTCTCACTTTCTTTTGTTGGCTGAACCTGCACACAAACGATAGAGATTAGTTTCTGGTGGGAACCCAAGCCAAAGTTGACTTGGGTTTGCCCATTTCATCAAAGTAACTCACCTTCCTTTGTACTAGTTTTGAAAAATCAATGGGAATAGGTGGTTGAGTTACTTGGATCTTTGGTTGCCACACTTGTTTGAAAGATTTTGCCTTTTGAACAGTTTTAGTGTTAACAATTTTTGATTTAACAATAGGAATAGGTACTGGTTTGACATACCTTTGTTTCTTAGTGGTAATAGTAGCCTTAGTAACAAAATTACGTTTGGCAGTATTGACATTAGCATGATTAATACGGTTATTTTTCACAGTATTAATACGGGCAGTATTAACACCATTAAGTTTGGCCGTATTAACCTTGGCAGTAGAAACAAGTTTTTGTCTGGCAGTAGGAACTCTATTCTTCTTGTTAGAAATTATGTTTCTTTTGTTAACACTTTGATTATCTGAAGAGACTTGTTTGACAAAGTTATTGTTATGGGCAACCCTTCCTGTGTATCCCACCCCATGATGTGGTGTTTGAATCACTTGCATTTGATTTTGAGGATTGTGATAACATATTTTTGCATAGTGATTCAATTTACCACAAATAAAACATCCCTTCCCAGAACTTTTGATAATTTGTCCCTTTTGAGTTTTTACTTGGTTCATATTTCTTTGGTTTCCTCTTTTACCTATGTGTTTCCAAGCCTTATCGTTCTCCTTAGGAACTGTCTTGTTCTTACCTTTAGTGGGTGTTTTGACGATTTTAATGGGGTTAGACGGTGGCATAGACACTAGACTTTTTGTAGAAGGTAGAGTTATGCCCTCTATTGTGAGTAAGTGATTTTCCAATGGAATATCCTTGTTTTTCACAATATGGATCTTACTTTCTTCAACTAAGTCCTCAATTAGAACTTCATCATAGTTGATTGGATCAACATTGAATGATTCTTTTGGAGGTGTCTGAGAGATGGGAATCCTAGGCTCATCTAAGGATGAAGGGATATAGTTTTGGTTAAATGGAGGGGCAACTTCTTTGTAGCCTAAACCAGCCTTTACCTTGCCATGTATTTGTTTTTGACATAGGTCATTTACTGATTTTGAAGCAAATTCTAATTTCCCTACATCTAACTCAACTTTATCATGTTCTTGATTTAGTCGTTTGATTTCGTCCCTAGCCATCTTGAGTTTAAGAAGTAAGTCCTCTTTTTGCCATTCAATTAGATTAATCTTTTCTTGATAACTTTGTTCATTGATTTTGTGTGAATTAATCTGATTTTCTAAGTTATCAATTACCCTATGAGCTGACTGTCTTTGTTCTTCTAAAATCTTAATTGAGTCACTCATCAGTATATTGTGGTTTTTATATTTAACAATTATATTTTTGCATTCAGAAGTACAGAGTTTGGAATTTACCTCGGCCATAAGAGATGGATTGTCAGAAGTTGGTGATGGTGATTCAATAGCCATTAGAGCATCCTCTTGAGGTGCTCCTTGATCATCATCATTCCAGTCATAGCCAAGTATATTGTTGCCAATTTCAGTAATTCCAACATCAGTATAAACAAGCTCCGTAGAAACTAAGTCATCCGCAGGAACTAATTCCTCCATACAAATAATGTCCGTATCATCCATTACTACGGCGATGCATGCATGGTGAACAGTAGGAATGTTGTCTACGTGAAATTGCTCTTCAGAGATTAGTGCTCTATTTTGACTTGTTTCTTCAGCTAAGTCACTCCAATCATATCCAAAGATGTCTTGCGACATAAGTGCACTCTGATTTGTGTCTTGAGTGGATCGTGGATTGTTGGTTCTAGACTTGTTTGGACATTCCCTAGAAAAGTGACCTAATTCGTTGCATTCATAGCACTTCACCTTGCTTTTGTCAAAAGTAATTCGTTCGTTGTTTCGTGGATTGAATCGTCGTCCTGTCCTATTTAGAAATCTTCTTGCTCGTAGTGCCAACATAGCAGATTGCCACTTTAGATCAATTTCATCACAGTCATCCTGATGCATCTGTTTTACGTCTTCACTTGTGAGACTTGAACACTTGGATATAAATGCATCGAATGAGATTTCTTCGTTGACATCATGTTTTGGTCCTAGAGATGTCGTAGACAGTGCAGTATTGACATTATTAATACTGGAGCTGCTATTTGTAGATTTTTCTGCTTCTACTTCTGCCTCAAAGACTCTTAAGTCATTGTAAAGCTCATCTAGTTCCAGTTCCTCTAAGGTGTCTCCTTGTCTGTAGGAGACAGTGTATACTTTCTATTCCTTGCCTAGAGCTCTTATGAACTTTCTGTTTAGATCATCTTTATCGTACTTAATGCCTGGCCTGATCATCTCTCCGACGAGCTTTTTGTATCGATCAAACGTTTGCGTTATTCGTTCGCTATTCAGGGAGTTGAAGTTCTCGTATTCCTGTTTAAGAAGAGCTTTCTTGTTCTTCTTTGTATTCTTTGTGCCGCTGAATCTTTTCTCCAAAGCTTCCCATAGCGATTTTGCATCTTGATATTCTTCAAATTGTGATAGATAGTCGTTAGGAATAGCAATTAAAAGAATACTCAGAGCCTTGATTTCGGTTTGTTTTTCTCTCCGTTCAAGATCAGACAAAGGTGGTCGAGCAGAATTCCAGGTTCTCCATCAGCTCCATGGGGAGTAGGTCTTTTGTTACCATTAGTGATCACATCCCAAACTGTATAGTCAGAAAGTAGAATGTGTTGCTTGATTCGTAACTTCCATAAGTCGAATTCGTTGCTGTTTAGAATAGGAACTTTGCCGATTGTGATTTCAGTCATGATGGTAATGTTGATTCTTCGTTTATGAGGATTATAAACTTGTTGATCAATGGATCTAAAGCACCTCCTGTGCTCTGATACTACTTGTCAGGATCGTATTAGTCAATGTAAACTAATAGTTTTGCCTTCGTTAAGATCGTGATCTATTGAAGAAGTTCAGCAGCGGATGAACACTTCAATATTACAAGTTATCGAACAATAAAATATGAATACTAATGAACAAATATTATTGTCGAATTATAAGCCTCAATTGCATTAATTAAGATATCAATACAACGTGTTTCTATCAATACAAGGATCTATCTATTTATAGACCTTGAGGCCGACCCAGATAAACTAGGAAACATCTTCTATCCTTATCTAAATATATCGTTATCTAGAAATAAGGAAACTCTATCTAATAACAAAAAGGAAACATAATCTAATTATAATTCTATAACTTAGATTATACTTGCACTGCAAGTTGGTCTTCCGTAGTAGCTTGACTTCTTCCGTAGCAGTTTGACTTTGCGCGTAGTAACTTGATTACTTCCGCAGTAACTTGATTACTTCCGTAGTAACTTGTCGGACAGCCGCACTAACTTGTTCTTCCGTAGTAACTCTTAATGTCTTCCGCATTGATAGTTTAAGTTACTATTCTTGTTTGTTAGGCATATTGTTTATGGTTAAACTATTTGAACTAAGTTATAACCCAACATATAATCGAAGGCATAACTCACCCATACTTATCTTATGAGCATACTAAACTACTAGGCACTTAGGCACTATAACCTTTCCGTCACGAAGGACGAAACAATAATATAAATCCCGACTCAACAAATATCGCGTGAAACAGAAATAACAACATTAATAGGGTCAAAACAAAATTCGACAAAAAAACCGAAAGAAGACACAACGAAAAGGTACTTCAAAAAACGCGGTTGTCACATTTTAGGGTTTGATTGATTTTGGGTGAAACTTAGTTGAAGGATGGGTCCACAAAAGTCAAAGAAAATAAAAACAACCGGTTACCTGATGTTAACCTCTCATTTGGTTTGATTGGAAAAAAAGTAACTTAAGTTCTTTAATTGAAAATTGAGTTAATTACACAAAACCACTATATAATGTGATTAATATCTCACCAAAAATTATGGGAATTGAGAGAATTTGGGAGTGTTTGAGTTAGAGAGAAGATGAAAGAAAGGTGAAATGGTGATGAAGATTGTTAAGGATGAAAACATGGCAGGAGAGATGATGTAAGTTGGCCAATGATCCACAATTAACTCATCTAGCACCATATTGGGAAGGTTTGGGGCAGATTCCACGTGTTTGCATGTGTTTGTGGAATCTCAAGAAAGAAAGAAGCGTTTTTGGCAGACTCTGTCCAGACCACGACTGCGTCGCAGTCCAACGATTAGTTAACATCCGTTAGTTGCCCGTTAAAAGGACCGAATTTGTAAAGAATTTAACGTTAGTCCCGTTAAAGGACTAACCTTGTAAAATATTTTTAACGTCAATCTTAATCGTATAATCGAAGGCATAACTCAACCATACTTATCCTATGAGCATATTAAACTACTAGGCACTTAGGTACTATAACTTTTCCGTCACGAAGGACGAAACAATAATATAAATCCCGACTAAACAAATATCGCGTGAAACAGAAATAACAACAATAATAGGGTCAAAACAAAATTCGACAAAAAAACGAAAGAAGACACAACGAAAAGGTACTTCAAAAGACGAGGTTGTCACATTTTAGGGTTTGATTGATTTTGGATGAAACTTAGTTGAAGGATGGGTCAACAAAAGTCAAAGAAAATAAAAACAACCGGTTACCTGATGTTAACCTCTCATTTTGTGACAACCCGTCATTTAGAGGTATTAAACGTACCGTTATCTATTCTTTTTATTCGCAATTGTTTTGACCCTTATTTTTTCGCTTTGTGTTAATTCACGCTTTATTTTATGTGTCGGGTTTTATGTGTTTTGTTGCTTCGTCCCTCGTGACGTAAGCGTTTTATTTACCTAGGTGCCGAATAGTTAGTATTCTCGTGTTTTTAAGTTAGGGTGTTTATGCCGTAATCGTCGGTTAAAATTTATATTTCAAAAATCTATTACAAAGTTAGTCCTCTAACTAAATCTGTTACAAAGTTAGTCCTTTAACAGGAACCAACGGAATCTGTTACAAAATCACCCTCTTAACGTAGAGTTAACGGAAGGGTCTGGTCAACGGGGTAGTGCACCGCAGTCCACACCTGGTGCGACGCACTAAACCGTCGGACAGACCATACCAATCAACTTTTCACCTATTTTTCTTGATCTCCATACCCCAATCCCCTCAATCACGTGATTTGGTCTTCTAAGAGACTGGTTTCTTTATATGGGGACGCCTTTTTACCCCAAACTTTCACCATATCTTTCCCTCTCTCTCATTTCTTTTCATTTCCATCTCTAACATACACCTTTTCTCTCTCAAATTCCCTCAAAGTTTCCAGAAGATTTGAAGGGAATAAACACACATTTGACGAGGGTTTTCAAGTTCAATTCATCTCCTACCACTTCCTTTTAGTTTCCATATCGTTTGGTAAGTTTTCCCTTGAAGTTTCTCTACTTTCCTTTCATTTTTCTCCCACTTTTGGTTGAGGTCCTAACACAAACTTTATTTTCTTGTCTTACAAGCTTCTTGCTTCCACCTTCACCTTTCACTCTTGGAGTTTCAACTATTTTTCTTGAACAACTTTCATTTCGAGTTTGGGTAAGTAAATTCCTCCATAAAACTCTTTATTTTTCCTTTCCTTTTGAACCCTAAGCTAATGGTGGTATATGTTGTGTTTTGGAGCCTGTGACAACCGTCTAAAATTCAGGTGATTCTCAGTTAATATATCGGTTCGAATCTTTAGTTACGTTTATCGTGATCATATTGTTCTAGTTCGTACATATTGTGTCTTTTATTGTGTCGGAACCAAGGTCGGAATCAACTTATAAATCCTAACACCAAAGAAAATATACAAGAACTTGACTAAGTTCATAACGGAAACTAATAAAATTCTAGTCCACAACTAACAATAACGGAAAACTTAAAACGTCACCGAGATGGGAAAAGCCTTCCCGCCGACGGCTGAAAGTTGTCAGCCAGCGGCTGAAGCCCAGCCGGCGGCTGAAAGGCCGCTGACTGTGTTTTGGTGACTCATTTTTGCATGAAAACTTATTGGGGCAGAGTCAAGCTCGGGGATTGGACCCCATTATGACTCCTTTAGAGTCCCAAGACGAGTTTGAACACCCCCTTTACACTTCCATTTCATTTCAAATCATTTTCAAACACAAAACACACACACACACACTACCATTTCTCTCTCATTTTTTCTCCAACTCCTCAATCAAAACAGAAAGTTTACACCACAAAAACAGCAAGAAAACACCATAAATCGTCCATCAAACTTATACAAACCGTTCTAAATCAAAAGGGTAACAAGGAGGAAGCTTAAAATCGGGTTTTGAAGAAGGTTTGCTTACTTTTTTAAGCTAGAATCTCATCCAACCGATCCAACACTTTTTCCTTCGGTAAAACCCTCTTATCTTTCTGTTATTACATAAATCTTTACTTGCATGGATGATCTAAAGGTTGGAAAATGGTTTTTATAAAAGTTTAAAATGTTTTCTTGCTTAAAAACGAGTTTTTCACGTAGATCTATATTTTGATGAAATAAATCTAAAAGAAACTGTGACTTTTACTCAAAAATGAATATATTTGACTTATAACATATTGCATGTGAGAATCTAACACTAAAACGGGCTAAAAATCGATAAATACCGAAAAACAAGAAACTGGCCGAAGGCCTTCAGCCGGCGGCTGAAGATATCCAGCCGGCGGCTGAATATCTCCAGCCGCTGTCTGGATCTTGCTGTTCACTAAAATCGTCGTTTTGAGAACTTTAAACGTTAAAATAAGTCCAAATAAGTTACCACAGATTATACATTTTGAAAACTTACTGTTTCGGTAAAGTAAATTGTTTGGATGAGTTTGAGAACTTGAAACACTTGTATTATCGTAGTATATGGTTTAAATTGTTCGTTTAAAGCGGGAAAGTGTTTTGAAAATGGATTAAATTTTTATAGCGCGGAAGCGCTGCCCAAATTTCACCGTAAACTTATATTAAAACTCAGCGAATTAACATTTTTGTAACTTATACTTATTGACCTCGAACATTGACACTTTTTGGACATAATTGGACTAATCGGAAACGTACACGAACACGTATTAACTTATAATTTTCCGTATTGAACCTTTGGGACAGAATTTAAAGTACTATGATTTAATATTAAAAATGTTAAAATGGAACTTTAACATAACTTAAATCATACTAAATATTACTTATACAACAATTCGGTGTTTTAGGTCACCTTTGATTCCCAACGCGTTCCGCTCCGTTCTCGCTTACTCGTATCTTTTCTCCGCAACCCGTGAGTTACAACCCCACCATTATTGTGAAACTTTGGGGCGTGTTCTGACCAGACAATCGGTTTAGTGTAGACTTACTTTTATATTATGTCAAGAGATTGATACAAGATACTAATTTCGTTAATCACATATTACCTACGCATATACCTTAATTTAGCGATTGTTTCCGCTATAACTTTTATGATACGAGTTCTACTCTACTTGCGTCTATTTGATATCGCATATTTATATGTTTATTTCTATGCGATATTCGGTCATTTTTCATATTAAACATGATGGATAAGATAGGTTTTTACATTTAATCGTGTAGAAAAGTTGGTTTGTCTATTTTATAGGTTTATCTGATTGGGAAGTGGAAATGGTGGAAGAAATGAGCTTAAAAGACGAAAAATGGTGAAATATGACAAGGAGAACGACGCAGTACCACCTCTACCGTTTTGAAATAAGATTCGAGAGGACTTAGTAATTAGAAAAGTTATTCGAGAGGAAACTTTATAAGATTAAATCATAGAACACCGGCTTGTTAATTAATGCTTAATTGTTGATAATTATAACTGTATTCGAGAGGAACATTATAGTTTGAAATAGTTAAAGTTAGTAAGGTATTCGAGAGGAATACCTAGTTAAGTTTACGTAATTGAATGTATATTTAACTTCTAATGTATAGTAAAATTCCTCTCGAATACCTTACTAACTTTAACTATTTCAAACTATAATGTTCCTCTCGAATACAGTTATAATTATCAACAATTAAGCATTAATTAACAAGCCGGTGTTCTATGATTTAATCTTATAAAGTTTCCTCTCGAATAACTTTTCTAATTACTAAGTCCTCTCGAATCTTATTAATTAGACTTACTCGTTCACGTTTAATTACCTAAGTTGTTATTACTAGGTCCTCTCGAATCCTAACAATTTTAAACCAATTAAAGACCGATTGATTATTTCATACAATTTATTTAACCTATCTAAATTCCTCTCGAATACCTAGAATGTTGATTAATTAATTTGTATATAAACAACTTTATGATAATATATTAAAACTTAAACAAATAAGGATCTACGATTAAACATAAACACCTAAACATTCAAAAACGAAACAAAACCGTCAAACAAGATCCGTTATTCAAACGAGCATTCAAAAGTGTTTAGCTACTCATATTAAAGTTCAAAATAGCAAATAAAAGAAGAGAAAACATACAAAAAATCTGGAATAAAAGAGTAAGAAACAAACTAGGAAAGTTGCAAAACGTGTCGTGATCGAATTGTAATCGTACTCCGACTCTAACTCTTTTCCTTGCTCTCCAAGCTTCCAAACCGAGATCTCCAGCTACAAATATTGATAAGAACAGAATGAATGATATTCTGGATGATTTGGGTTGGTATTTATAGGCAAAATCGATAGAATTCGTGTTTGAGTCGAACTCCAATTTTGCTGAAAACAGCGCTGTGCGTCGTTGTGATGGTTAGGACGGCGCAGTGGGTGCCAAATTTCCCAATATTCAAAATTTATAAAATGTAGCTCTCTCTTTCTTCTTTAATCTCCAATTTGAATCACCTAAATCGGATATCGTATGAAGAAGTTATGATCAAAACGGTGGAGGTGCTACTGTGACGTTCTCTTCGTCGGAAATCACTATTTTTCGTCTTTTAAGCTCATTTCTTCCACCATTTCCACTTCCCAATCATATAAACCTATAAAATAGACAAAACAACTTTTCCACACGATTAAATGCAAAAACCAATCTTATCCATCATGTTTAATATGAAAAATGACCGAATATCGCATAGAAATAAACATATAAATATGCGATATCAAATCCCCCCAAACTTAACCTTTTGCTTGCCCTCAAGCAAAAACTGTGTTAAAATAATTATCAAAACCAAAAATTAACATAACCAAACACCTCACGATTTTTATGGGAAGTAAAATCACACAAACTCTCAAACTAGTCTAAAAGGGTGTGTAAAATATTCTGTAGAATCACTCAACTGCTCAGTCATGGTGAATATTCTATCATAGGCTTGATAACGTATCAAATCTCCACCACTAGAGTCTAGGTACAACTAAACGGGGACTTTTATTCGGGTTATAATTTACAGGTATAGGCATGTGGATAATATATGATGGAGTATAAATGGGTAAAATAAAATATAAAAAAACTTAGATTAAATCCGAACTAATAAACTCTCTAACGAACCGAATTGCTCAATTTTCTCAACTTTACTTTTTTCTATCGTATATAATACAAGACTCAATATACACTATTTCTTTTAAATTCTACAACTAATTTTTTTTTTCGCTTTTCTGTTTTTCGATTTTTTTCTTCTTTTTTTTTTTTTTTTTTTCTTCAGCCTAGTACATGCCTTACAATATAATATTCCTTGTGGTAAGTACACATGCTCAAAAGGCTAACTTTATTTTTCTAACTATTTTCCAAATACAAAATAATTCAAGGCTCAAATAATATAATTTTTCTTTTATGCCTTAATATACTCTAAACTTCACTTCATAAACAATAGCAATAAAAAACTAAGTTCGGATCTAATCTAAAAAGAAACGAAAATAAGGCGACTGTACAAAATATATAGTAGTGTTTAGAAACGAAAAAGTTTAGGCGCAAAGTGGTTTAACTAGAGTTTCTAACACTGAAAATAAGTGTTACAAGGCTTAGGCGGAAAATATATTAAAGAAACGAAAATGGCTAATCAAATGGGTTAGTCCTAATTGCCCCTAATGCAATTGTTCATATGTGGTCTCGAAATGTATAACAATGTCAAGTTCTAAAGTCATCAACCATCGGCACACTCAAAGAAACGAAAAAGTAGCATTAAAAATGAATGCTTTCCAAGGGTCAAAAATCTCACTATTTTCTCGAGTAGGGTATCAAATGCGCTTGGTTATGCTTAAAGTTTAAGGTAATTACCGACTAGACACGTTATATTTTTTATTTTTTCAATTTTTCAATTTTTTTGTATTTTTTGTTTTTTTTTTCTGACTCAAAAATGTACAAATTAACACCAACCTAACACGATGGAAACTAAGCTAAGGGTCGAAAAATAAAAATTTAGAATTTCCCGATGACCCCCCCAAACTTAAGTAACACATTTTCCCTAATGTGTTAACGACTCAAAACCTTAGGGAAATTACAAAAATAAAATCTAAAAAGAAAAATAAGTACAAAATAAGAAAGGTAGAAAGATAGAACCCGGTTTGTATATATCGAAAATTTCTCGTTGAAACGCTTTGCTGAAGCTAGACTCAAAACCCGGTTACTTAACTGACCGCCAGTTTATGAAAAACTAAAAAGAAAAACTAAACACAAATATTAAAATAATAAAAGAAAAATAAAAACTAAAAATAAAAATTACAAATTACGACGGAATAAAAATAATAGTAAAAATAGTAGACTATTTTTTAAAGTCTAATAGAGGAAAATGGTAAACAATAACTTTACAAAAATTAACAAAATTTTACAATTTTTTTTTTTTCGTTTTTATAATATTTTTTTGGTTTTTTCGTTGGTTTTCTTGGTACCTAAAAACTGAAACTGCAAAAGAAAATGTTAAAAACACCTATCTAAAAAAAAATAATAAAATAAAAAATGAAAAATGGAAAAAATTTAACTACGAAAAAGTAAAAACAAAACCCGGGTTGCCTCCCGAGAAGCTCTTGTTTTTCGAACGAGTCCTTAGCTTGACTCGATATGCCTCCACTTACGACTTCATGTAAAGTTCGAGAATTCTCTCGTGTTTTCCAAAAAGTACCGATTCTTCCTCCGACTCATGTCCAAAATGATCACCAAAAAGAAATGCTTCCTTTCCAACAACGAGCATCTTATTCGGCTTTACCCACGCATCATGCCACTCTCGAGCCTCGAAAAATAGTATACCGTCATCTCTACGCTCCACGAATTTGCAACGGTCAACCCATTTGCTCACATCGAATTCCTTCTTCTTAAATTCCTTCCACGATGTATCATCTCCGATATCCTCAAATTCCTGCAAAATAATTTCCTTTTCCCGACAAGTTAGAGAAAATAAATCAAAAGGGTCATGAGACATACCGTAAAATTTTCCTCCCAAACTTGAGTTAGATTTCTCGAACATTTCCTTAAATGGAATTCTTTCCTCCAAAAACGTCGCACCCGGATTGTTGATTAAATATTCAATCTCTAGTAAATCTAAATCCGGGTCGGATTTCTCCAGTGTCAATCTCGAACAAGTCTTCTCAAATGCCTCCAACTCCATTTTCAAGATGGGATCAAAATCCTCGAGCTCCTCATCTTCCTCCTCGTTAACCGCAACCTTTCCTCCAAACATTTCCTGCACATCTAGGTCAAACATTTCATAAAAATCGTCAATACGAAAACAGGTTTCCTGCACATCTACTGCAACGGCTGCAACCCGTCTGTGCATCGGCATGTCCAATGGATCCAAAATATATAAATCTCGAATACCTACAAAGACAGAAACAAGAAAACCGTAAAACGCACCGGTGTAAATACAATAAAAAGAAACTTCCAAGTATATTAATACTCGAAAGGATCGTATCACAAATTCGAAACAAAAACTTAAAATCAGTCCCCGGCAGCGGCGCCAAAAACTTGATGTGTAAAATCTAGTCTATTAAACTCGACCTACTATATCACTTAATTACACACTATAGGCAGTGGACCTATTCGTATATAATATAGCTTTAAGTAAGTAAAGGTTCGTTCGCAGGGACTGAATAGTTTTTAAATAAAGAATTAATAATATTAAGTTTGTTTTGGGGTTTTTTGTGTTGTCACGATTAATTAACTAATTAAAACTAAGAATGATTATAAAAATCGATTTAGAAAAAAAGTAATTGTTTGTTATCAAATAATGGAGAAAAACACTCGCTTGATACTTCACTTGAAATCTAGTTAAGTTTACGTAATTGAATGTATATTTAACTTCTAATGTATAGTAAAATTCCTCTCGAATACCTTACTAACTTTAACTATTTCAAACTATAATGTTCCTCTCGAATACAGTTATAATTATCAACAATTAAGCATTAATTAACAAGCCGGTGTTCTATGATTTAATCTTATAAAGTTTCCTCTCGAATAACTTTTCTAATTACTAAGTCCTCTCGAATCTTATTAATTAGACTTACTCGTTCACGTTTAATTACCTAAGTTGTTATTACTAGGTCCTCTCGAATCCTAACAATTTTAAACCAATTAAAGACCGATTGATTATTTCATACAATTTATTTAACCTATCTAAATCCCTCTCGAATACCTAGAATGTTGATTAATTAATTTGTATATAAACAACTTTATGATAATATATTAAAACTTAAACAAATAAGGATCTACGATTAAACATAAACACCTAAACATTCAAAAACGAAACTAAACCGTCAAACAAGATCCGTTATTCAAACGAGCATTCAAAAGTGTTTAGCTACTCATATTAAAGTTCCAAATAGCAAATAAAAGTAGAGAAAACATACTAAAAATCTGGAATAAAAGAGTAAGAAACAAACTAGGAAAGTTGCAAAACGTGTCGTGATCGAATTGTAATCGTACTCCGACTCTAACTCTTTTCCTTGCTCTCCAAGCTTCCAAACCGAGATCTCCAGCTCCAAATATTGATAAGAACCGAATGAATGATATTCTGGATGATTTGGGTTGGTATTTATAGGCAAAAATCGATAGAATTCGTGTTTGAGTCGAACTCCAATTTTGCTGAAAACAGCGCTGTGCGTCGTTGTGATGGTTAGGACGGCGCAGTGGGTGCCAAATTTCCCAATATTCAAAATTTATAAAATGTAGCTCTCTCTTTCTTCTTTATTCTCCAATTTGAATCACCTAAATCGGATATCGTATGAAGAAGTTATGATCAAAACGGTAGGAGGTGGCTACTGCGATGTTCTCCTTCGTCAGAATTCACCTATTTTTCGTCTTTTAAGCTCATTTCTTCCACCATTTCCACTTCCCAATCATATAAACCTATAAAATAGACAAAACAACTTTTCTACACGATTAAATGCAAAAACCTATCTTATCCATCATGTTTAATATGAAAAATGACCGAATATCGCATAGAAATAAACATATAAATATGCGATATCAAATCCCCCCAAACTTAACCTTTTGCTTGCCCTCAAGCAAAAACTGTGTTAAAATAATTATCAAAACCAAAAATTAACATAACCAAACACCTCACGATTTTTATGGGAAGTAAAATCACACAAACTCTCAAACTAGTCTAAAAGGGTGTGTAAAATATTCTGTAGAGTCATGGTGAATATTCTATCATAGGCTTGATAACGTATCAAATCTCCACCACTAGAGTCTAGGTACAACTAAACGGGGACTTTTATTCGGGTTATAATTTACAGGTATAGGCATGTGGATAATATATGATGGAGTATAAATGGGTAAAATAAAATATACAAAAACTTAGATTAAATCCGAACTAATAAACTCTCTAACGAACCAAATTGCTCAATTTTCTCAACTTTACTTTTTTCTCTGAATATACAATTATCGTATATAATACAAGACTCAATATACACTATTTCTTTTAAATTCTACAACTAATTTTTTTTCGCTTTTCTGTTTTTTGATATTTTTTTTTTTTTTTTTTTTTTTTTTTTCAGCCTAGTACATGCCTTACAATATAATATTCCTCGTGGTAAGTACACATGCTCAAAAGGCCAACTTTATTTTTCTAACTATTTTTCAAATACAAAATAATACAGGGCTCAAATAATATAACTTTTCTTTTATGCCTTAATATACTCTAAACTTCACTTCATAAACAATAGCAATAAAAAACTAAGTTCGGATCTAATCTAAAAAGAAACAAAAATAAGGCGAGTGTACAAAATATATAGTAGTGTTTAGAAACGAAAAAGTTTAGGCGCAAAGTGGTTTAACTAGAGTTTCTAACACTGAAAATAAGTGTTACAAGGCTTAGGCGGAAAATAGGGTTAATGTTGTCAGAACATAATATACTTTTGCCAAATGTTTATTTTGTATAACATACTTTTTATTTATTTATTTAGGTACCTCAACTCCTTGAAACTTTTAAAATGAATAACGTACTTATTCTAATAATGATTTTGATATCCAATTTGACCGGCTACCTGTTGGTTTCAGGTCACCCAAATAACTTGACCCGTTTACTATTTTTAACCCGTTTTCATTATAAAACCCATATCCATGTCACCACCACCCATTTGATCATTCTCTTCTTCACCTCTTATTGTCCTCAGCACAAATGCTTTAGCACAAACTAACTGTCAGGGCCACCAAGTTTAGTAACAACATCAACAAATCTATCATGAAGATCAGCAGTCCATCTAAGTCTTGGTTTCGGGTCTCTTGTCATCACCACACCACCACCTTCAAACTCGTAACAACCGCCACTGCCACCACCACCAACGCCACCGTATTGTCCATCCATTTTCAATATAACAATCACAACACCACCAAAACTTTTTTTTTTCCCAAATAGTACTCACCACCACCATTGATTCTATGCTTTTTCCCCCCCAAAAATTCAACTTCTCACACTATCAAACCTTTTTTTCTCTTTTTTTTTCTTTGTCCTGTTACGACGCTGGGAATGGAACATGTCACACCCCGCTAAAGCGGAAACACGGGGCGTGAGAGCTGGAATATCATTACACGGTCATAAGCGATATAAACGATTCAAGTCATTTCAATAGAAAATTTAAAAGGGTTAAAGATACAACATTTCCAAAAAGTAACCAAGTAGTTCATGAATTAACTTAAAGTACAAATACAAGTTTTAAGCAAAAATTCCCAAAACAAGAAGGTCTTTCCCATTAAACGCCTCACGTGACCATAACGACCCTCCTTGCCATGCATTCCCAAAGCTTACATTAATTCCCTGAAACATAAGATAAAGTGTCAACTACGAAACGTAGTGAGTGAGTTACAGTTTAGAGTTTGATAGAATTTCAAAAAAATAGTAAGTTACCAGAAAAGAAAGTTACCAAGTATAGAGAGTTTCCAAAAATAGGAATAGGTGATAAAAGTTTATAAGCGAGCGAGTAAAGTGAATAAATAATAATTTAATAAACTCGCATAGTAATGATAGCGAAAACCAGGCGCTAAAAATAATGTTTAAGCGAATTCAGTCGCTAAAATAATGTGTTAAGCGGATTCGGTCGCTAAAATAATGTGTTAAGCGGATTCAGTCGCTAAATAAAGTATATGCGGATTCAGTCGCTAGAATAGGGTATATGCGTATGGGATATGTGTTATAACTTAACTAAAGGTACCTTGTATTTCAATCACTTGGCATAATATAAGTAGTAAGTATACACTAAACCGATTGTATGGTCGAGATGGCAGCCCAAAAACATTTAAGTAAGTAATTCAATGAGAGAGGTAGTAATATGTACTTGGGACGCTAACCCTGAGTAAGGAGTGACCCCTCCTAAGTATCGATACCCATATGACTAACGGCTAATGCTAATAGTGTATAAGAGAGAGAGATCTAAAAACGGGCATTCAAGTAAGTATATTTAAAACATTCAAGAGATCTTACGGCTTATACATCCATCAAGTATTGGTTACCTACAAGCATCCTAGTTTAGTTATCCCGCTAAGGCATTAACACAAATACGCATGATAGTTTGTAAGATTCAAATTAAAATGATTCATAGATTCAAAGTTTGGAACCAGATTCAATAAATAGTTGACTTAAAGAGATAACAATAGTATCATTAGAGAAAGAATGTTTTACGCATAAGCGATTTAAGTAGACGTTTCAGTGTCAAAGTTTTGATAAACCAAAGTTTAAGTATCGCAAGTTGTTTATAAGTTACAAAACATGATCTTATGCTTCCCCCAAATAATGTTAAAAAGTATTAAAGTAAAACATAGTGGGGATGTAACTCACTGTTTGCGAAGAGAATGGAACTCGGAGTCGGTCGGAAATGAGCCGGGAATCGCGGAATGCCTAAGAATTACCAATATATTTCAAAGGTTAACTTCTTATTAAGTGTTGCATGTGTAGAAGATATTGTGTAACTTTTGGTCGTAGATAAAGGTTAAGTCCAAAATTGTTCCGAAAATTTGGTCCGAAGCGATTAACGTTGTGTTTAGTTTGAAAGTTCATTGTTCTTGATTATTACACCTTAAGTGCTTTTGCTTACTGAAGTGGCTTTATAATTTCTAGGGAAATTTGGGCAGCGCTTCCGCGCCCAAATTTCATGTCCAAAATTACACCGTCACTTCCGTTCACAAATCACCTAAAACACAATAATACGATAATATAGTCCAAAATAGTCCCAAGTGATTCATCAAAGTTATTAATATTATTTATCTCAGTCTACAGTAAATAGGGTAAAAGTCCAGAATGCAAACGTAAACTTGAAACGAGTGAAAACGACGATTTTCGGGTGAACAGCAGCTCGGTGCTGCGCACCTGGACACAGGTGCTGCGCACCTAGCTGCTGTCCGTTACCCGTTTTGTGTTTTTCTTGCTAAAAACGTTTTGTGACTTAAGGGTTTCGACATGCAACCAGTAGGTACTTCATAAAATAGTGTTTTCACAGATTCTAAACAACTTTCTACCACAAAATCATAGATCTAAGTTATTATTTATGTAGAAATCGTTTTTGGTATAAAAATAACATAAATCTTTACCAATACTCGTTTTTGTTGTTTAGATTGAACATGCAATTAGTTATTATCTTCCAAAATATCATCTTAACCGTTTCTAAAACATTTTCATTCACAGATTCGTGGATTTAAAGGGTTTTTCGATTAAAAACGTTTTTTACCATAAAAGTCAAAGATTTGTTTAAAAATACATTTTTAACCGTTAGATCTTACATGCAAATGATTATTTATGTATAAAAAGTAAAAAGAGAGTAATCTACCGGAGCAAAAGCTTGGAGGATGAGTTTTGGTCGGATTTGATCTTCAAAAGTCTTTTACAACCGAGGTCCTTTTTGATGAAAACAATACCCACTTGCTTCTATTGATGAAAGGGTCGATTTGGATGGATTAAAGATTGATTTTTGTTGTGAAAAGTCACTGGAAATGAAGAACTTTGGAAAGAAAGTTGAGAGGAAAAGTTATGTGTGTGTTTTAAGTGTGTGTAATATGAATTAGTAAAATGAAAATTAAAAGGAAATAGGTATAGTGATGTTTTAATGATCTTGAAATACTGGAATGGCAGTAAAGACAGGTCCATGCTCGTTTTCTATTGGCCAAGGTGGGTGGTGATTGTGTTAAAAACGAGAAAGGGACCAAAAATGTAATATTTTTGAAAATCTGGAGCCAGGTGCTGCGCACCTCCTGATGAGGTGCTGCGCACCGGGCAGTTTTCCAGCTTTGTTGATTTTCCATTTTTACGTTATTGCTTCGTTGGACCTTTTTGTTAATTGAGAGTTCTTAAGTATGATTAGTTATGAACTTAGGAAAGTTCAAAAGTGATTTTATTGGTATTAGGACTTATAATTTGATTCCGGAGATTATTCCGACACTTGATTCGATAAAATACGGATAAAGTAATTACGAAATTGGAACAGTACGAAAACAAAAAAAGTAACAAAAGATTCGAACCGAGGACGTAACTGAAGGATTTTCCCGAACTTGGGACGATTGTCACACGAGTGAACATAATGAAGAAATAACTAGAGAATTTCGCCGATAGAATAACCGAACGAGTTCCTGATTTTTAGACGGTTGTCACATCATCCCCGGGTTGAAAGAAATTTCGTCCCGAAATTTGACTCGTCACATCAGGTGGAAGTTTCCTTGGAAGGAATTGAGAGCACCTTTGACGTATCCGGTCTTCACGTTTCCCACGTGAACTCGTGACCACGTCGGGAGTTCTAGCGAACTTGACGATAGGAACACGGCTTCGATTGAGTTGCTGGGCCTTTCCGGTTTAACAACTTCGAGCGTTCCTTGATGAAATTGAGCTTGCTGTCGATTTTGACCTCGTCGGGTGGGGCGAGCGATGGTCTCATCGAATGGGCTCTTTTCAAGTGTGAGACATGGAACACGCTATGAGCGTTAGAGACAAACAGGCGGGAGTCGGAGTTGATAGGTCAACAGAAGAA
>CAJVGC010000001.1:65412387-65434965 GCA_910822075.1 Senecio squalidus | reverse complement strand
CCCCCTGGGAGCCCCAATACTCTTCGTTAAAAAGAAATACGGATCCTTCCGCATGTGCATTGACTACCGTGAACTGAACAAACTGACCGTCAAGAACCGATACCCACTCCCGAGGATCGATGACCTTTTCGACCAGTTGCAGGGTGCAACTTATTTCTCGAAAATCGACCTCCGTTCGGGTTATCATTAGGTTCGTGTCAGTGAGACCGACATTCCTAAAACCGCTTTTCGTACTCGTTACGGTCATTACGAATTCCTTGTCATGCCATTCGGTTTAACCAACGCACCAGCGGTGTTCATGGACTTGATGAACAGGGTGTGTAGACCTTATTTGGACAAATTCGTGATCGTATTCATCGATGACCTCCTTATCTACTCGAGAAACAAAGAGGATCACGCGAAACACCTGAAACTTATCTTAGAACTCCACCGAGATCAGAAACTGTACGCCAAATTCTCTAAGTGTGAATTTTGGCTCCGGGAAGTACATTTCCTTGTTCATGTGGTCAACCAAGAAGGGATCCATGTGGATCCGGCAAAAATCGAAGCGATCGAGAAATGCCAAGCCCCAACGACACCTACGGAAATTCGTCAATTCCTAGGGTTGGCCGGCTATTATCGAAGGTTCATCGAGAATTTCTCGAAGATCGCTAAGCCACTCACCGAGCTCACTCAGAAGGACAAGGATTTTGTTTGGGGTACAAAACAAGAGGAATCCTTCCAGAAACTAAAGCACCAGCTCTGCCACGCACCGATTTTGTCCCTACCTGAGGGTACGGATAACTTCGTGGTATTCTGCGATGCATCCCATCAAGGACTTGGGTGTGTCCTTATGCAGAAGGATAAAGTCATCGCCTACGCTTCAAGGCAACTTAAAGTGAACGAACAGAACTACACCACTCACGACCTAGAGCTGGGAGTCGTCGTATTCGCGTTAAAGATCTGGAGACATTATTTGTACGGTACAAAGTGCACGGTTTTCACAGATCATAAGAGCCTACAACACATTCTAGACCAGAAGATGCTCAACATGAGACAAAGGAGATGGATCGAACTGCTGAGTGACTATGATTGCGAGATCAAGTACCACCCGGGTAAAGCAAACGTAGTAGCAGACGCCCTGAGTCGGAAGGAAAGGGTAAGACCATCTCGGGTTAGGGCATTAGGTATTCAGATTCAAACGAATCTTCAAACGCAAATCGCCGAGGCACAGCGAGAAGCGTTGAAACCTGAGAACTTAAAGGGTGAAACATTGCACAATCATGAGAAGGAGTTCGAAATCAAGACTGACGGAATCCATTATTTCAAGGGCCGAGCCTGGATCCCGAAATCTGAAGATCTTCGCAAGCTAATCTTGGATGAGGGCCACCGTTCTCGATACTCCATCCACCCCGGATCCGATAAGTTGTACAAGGACCTTCGGGAGTATTATTGGTGGTCGGGCATGAAGAAAGATATCGCCTTGTACTTAGCCAAGTGCCTTACTTGCTCCAAGGTCAAGGCGGAATATCAGAAGCCCCCAGGACTACTGCAGCAACCGGAGATTCCTATGTGGAAGTGGGAACAGATCTCCATGGATTTCATTACCAAGTTGCCCCGGACAGCAAAGGGTAACGACACAATTTGGGTAATTGTGGACCGATTGACAAAGTCTGCTCATTTCCTACCGGTACGAGAGACCCACTCGATGGAGAAATTCGCGCAAATCTACATCAACGAGATCATCTCTCGCCACGGAACACCTCTCTCCATCATCTCTAACAGGGATAGTCGATTCACGTCCCGCTTTTGGAACGCGCTTCAGAAATCGCTCGGGACGCGACTGGACCTTAGTACCGCTTACCACCCTCAGACCGATGGTCAAAGCGAAAGGACGATCCAAACACTTGAGGATATGCTTAGAGCATGCGTAGTTGACTTCGGAGGAAGTTGGGATACTCATCTCCCCTTGGTCGAGTTTTCCTACAACAACAGCTACCACGCTAGCATCAAGTGTGCTCCGTTCGAGGCCTTATATGGACGTAAGTGCCGATCACCGCTGTGTTGGCTAGAATCCGGTGATCGACAACTCACAAGGCTCGACATCGTCCAGGAAACCATCGACAAGATCACCACTATCAGAGAACGATTGAAGACGTCCGGTACCCGGCAGAAGAGCTACGCCGATAACCGAAGGAAACCCCTCGAGTTCCAAGTGGGCGATCGAGTGCTTCTTAAAGTATCGCTATGGAAGGGGGTAGTTCGCTTCGGGAAGCGCGGCAAGCTAAGCCCAAGGTATACTGGACCATACGAAGTTATCGAGCGTATTGGCCCAGTAGCATATCGACTCCAACTCCCGCAAGTTCTTTCCAATGTTCACAACGTATTTCATGTCTCACACCTTAAAAAGTGCTTATCCGATGAGACCATCGTCATTCCACTAGACAAGGTCAAGATCTACAGCAAGCTAAACTTCATCGAGGAACCGCTTGAGGTTGTGGACCGCGAGGTCAAGCAACTCAGACAAATCCGTGTTCCTATTGTCAAGGTTCGTTGGAACTCCCGACGTGGTCATGAATTCACATGGGAACGTGAAGACCAAATACGTCAAAAGTATCCGCATTTGTTCAAAGATACTTCTACCTGATGTGACGAGTCAAATTTCGGGTCGAAATTTCTTTCAACCCGGGGAGAATGTGACTACCGTCTAAAATTCAGGTGATTCTCAGTTAATAAATCGGTTCGAATCTTTAGTTACGTTTATCGTGATCATATTGTTCTAGTTCGTACATATTGTGTCTTTTATTGTGTCGGAACCAAGGTCGGAATCAACTTATAAATCCTAACACCAAAGAAAATATGCAAGAACTTGACTAAGTTCATAACGGAAACTAATAAAATTCTAGTCCACAACTAACAATAACAGAAAACTTAAAACGTCACCGAGCTGGGAAAAGCCTTCCAGCCGACGGCTGAAAGCTGTCAGCCAGCGGCTGAAGCCCAGCCGGCGGCTGGATATGGCCAGCCGGCGGCTGAAAGGCCGCTGACTGTGTTTTGGTGACTCATTTTTGCATGAAAACTTATTGGGGCAGAGTCAAGCTCGGGGATTGGACCCCATTATGACTCCTTTAGAGTCCCAAGACCAGTTTGAACACCCCCTTTACACTTCCATTTCATTTCAAATCATTTTCAAACACAAAACACACACACAATACCATTTCTCTCTCATTTTCTCTCAAACTCCTCAATCAAAACAGAAAGTTTACACCACAAAAACAGCAAGAAAAACACCATAAATCGTCCATCAAACTTATACAAACCGTTCTAAATCAAAAGGGTAACAAGGAGGAAGCTTAAAATCGGGTTTTGAAGAAGGTTTGCTTACTTTTTGAAGCTAGAATCTCATCCAACCGATCCAACACTTTTTCCTTCGGTAAAACCCTCTTATCTTTCTGTTATTACATAAATCTTTACTTGCATGGATGATCTAAAGGTTGGAAAATGGTTTTTATAAAAGTTTAAAACGTTTTCTTGCTTAAAAACGAGTTTTTCACATAGATCTATATTTTGATGAAATAAATCTAAAAGAAACTGTGACTTTTACTCAAAAATGAATATATTTGACTTATAACAGATTGCATGTGAGAATCTAACATTAAAACGGGCTAAAAATCGATAAATACCGAAAAACAAGAAACTGGCCGAAGGCCTTCAGCCGGCGGCTGAAGATATCCAGCCGGCGGCTGAATATCTCCAGCCGCTGTCTAGATTTTGCTGTTCACTAAAATCGTCGTTTTGAGAACTTTAAACGTTAAAATAAGTCCAAATAAGTTACCACAGATTATACATTTTGAAAACTTACTGTTTCGGTAAAGTAAATTGTTTGGATGAGTTTGAGAACTTGAAACACTTGTATTATCGTAGTATATGGTTTAAATTGTTCGTTTAAAGCGGGAAAGTGTTTTGAAAATGGATTAAATTTTTATAGCGCGGAAGCGCTGCCCAAATTTCACCGTAAACTTATTTAAAACTCAGCGACTTAACATTTTTGTAACTTATACTTATTGAGCTTTTACATTGACACTTTTTGGACATAATTGGACTAATCGGACCCTAAAACGTACACGAACACGTATTAACTTATAATTTTCCGTATTGAACCTTTGGGACAGAATTTAAAGTACTATGATTTAATATTAAAAATGTTAAAATGGAACTTTAACATAACTTAAATCATACTAAATATTACTTATACAACAATTCGGTGTTTTAGGTCACCTTTGATTTCCGACGCGTTCCGCTCCGTTCTCGCTTACTCGTATCTTTTCTCCGCAACCCGTGAGTTACAACCCCACTATTTTACTGTTTTTAAACATTATTTGGGGGAAAAATGAGATGTATTTGTTTATGTAACTTTTGTGGAACTTTTTGCAACTCGTATGAAAACTTTGTGAAACTCTTTGAGAAACTTGTGAAACTTTTGAGAAACTTGTGAAACTTTGAGAAACTTGTGAAACTTTGAGAAACTTTTGAAACTTGTGAAACTTGTGAAACTTATATGCGTAAAATGTGTTATTGCCCGGTAAATTGGCTAAACTAAATTTAGGTTACTTGTATGCGAAACCAATCCTTGATGAGAATATAAACTCCGTAAGTGCTTACTACTATTTTAGAAACATAGTTCAAAGTGCCCCGTTTTAAGAGTTCGGAAACATTATACACTATTAGCATTAGCAGTTAGTATTATAGGTATCGATACTTAGGAGAGGTCACTCCTTGCTTGTGGTTCGCGACCTAAGTACATATTACTAGAAACAGTTGGAAACTCCATTATTGTGAAACTTTGGGGCGTGTTCTGACCAGACAATCGGTTTAGTGTAGACTTACTTTTATATTATGCCAAGAGATTGATACAAGATACTAATTTAGTTAATCACATATTACCTACGCATATACCTTAATTTAACGATTGTTTCCGCTATAACTTTTATGATACGAGTTCTACTCTACTTGCGTGTGTTCGATTTTTTTTTTTAAATATATATGTTTTAGCGCCGTTCCGCTTCTTTTCATTTATGATACTTTTTACATATATATTTTCACTTTGGAAACTTTTATCGAGAAACTCAAAACTGTAACTCACTCACTACTTTATGTAATTGACACTTTATCTTATGTTTCAAGAAATTAGTGTAAGTGTCGAAGTGCATGGCATGGAAGGGTCGGTATGGTCACGTGAGGCGAAACTTTGGGAAAGACCTTTATTTTGGGAATTTATGAATTTGAAACTTTTGTTATGTATTTTGTATTAAACACTTAAGTTACTTGGTTGTTTTTCGGATTGTGAACTATTTTATTTAAATGCAATGACTTAAACCGTTTATTTTGATTATAACCCGTGTAATGATATTCCAGCTCTCACATCTCGTGTTTCCGCTATAGCGGGGTGTGACAGAGCCGGATATCTCATCATCACCACCACCGAAGCTTACTTTTCGGGTTCGTGACATCTCGAGATTGTAGATTATTTTGGGTGACTACGGTACTTTCGTTGTTTCCCCTACTTTCTCTTTTTCTTTGTCTTCCGGTTTTTGTCACACCCCGCTAAAGCGGAAACACAGGATGTGAAGAGCAATAACCTTCGATACACAAGTTTATAATTCCACACCAAGTTATATTAAAAGAAACATAACTTTAAAGGTTTACAAAAGTTTAAAACAACGTTTACATATCCGAGATACAAAATAAGCGTTCATAGCCAAGCCACCCGAACCCTTTCCCATTCCTGAAGTCATCAGCCCCAAGCGTTCAAGCATAATCTCAAGCTTACTCGTTTCCTGAAAATACGAGTCAAGTGTTAACTACGGGAGACGTAGTTAGTGAGCTACAAGTTTAGATAAAAGCATTAGAGTTTCGACGCACATAACAATGGCGTAAAGTATAGCATTAAAATAGTTGTCGCATAACCATGCGTAAGAGTATAGTATTCAATTAGTTGACGCATAACAATGCGTAAAAGTATAGTGTTCAATTAGTTGACGCATAACAATGCGTAAAAGTATAGTATTCAAAATGTTGACGCATAACAATGCGTAAAAGTATAGTATTCAAAATGTTTAACTTTTCAATAATCGGAACCGCGACAGCGTCGGAATCACAACCGGAATCAAATTAAATAAGTCCTAATACCAAGAAAACCCCTAATGAACTTTCCTAAGTTCATAACGAAACATACTTTAAAACTCTAGTTAACGAAAAGGTCCAACGAAACACTTAAACAAAATCAGCCAAAACACAAAAACTTTTACAAAAATGGTCCAGGACGACGCACAGAGGCCATGTGCGCCGTCCTGGAGGAAGAATTTTGTAACAGATTTGAATTTATTGCATGTCTCGATTTCTCAACTTTTTCAACCAACCAAACTCGAAAATAGGCCATCATTACTGACTAGTTACCAGTCCCAACCCACCCTATTATCATTTTCATTATTCCATTTTCATTTATCACTTTTTCTAAACAAAAACACACACTTACACACTTTCTCTCAGAAAAACTTCTCAAGAACCCACTTGTTCCAGTGATTTTCCACCATCAAAATCCATTTTCTATCCATACAAATCGATCCAAACATCAAGAGAAGCAAGGGGTGTCATTTATTTCGAAAAAGGACCAATCTTGTAAAGATTTTTGAAGCTTAAATCCGGCCAAAACTCATCATCCGAGCTTTTCCTCCGGTAGATTTCTGTCTTTTTACTATTTTTATACAAATAAACTCTTGCATGTAAGATCTAACGGTTCAAAATGAGTTTTTATACAAATCTATGACTTTTTATGGTTAAAAACGTTTTTAAACGAAATAACCTTTAGATCCACGAATTTGTGACTTAATATACTTTAGAAACTGTTAAAATGATGTTTTAATATGTTTAAACCTATTGCATGTCGAAATCTAAGGTTTAAAATACGTTTTGCAACAAAAGTTCAAAAACCCGCGACCCGTGCGCCGTCCCTGTGACCAGGACGACGCAGCGGGTGAAGTTTTCAGCTTCTGTGCGCCGTTCCAGTGGTCCCAGCGGCGCACAGAGCTGCTGTTTTCCCGAAACTCATCGTTTTTGCCATTTTTAACACGTTTAGACCATATTTGACCCGCTGACTTTTTGACACGTGACATTTTGGGACTGAATATGTAAAACAAATAACATTTGAGACATGTATGGACTATTTGGACTTGAATTGAACTAGAATATGTATATATTGTGTTATAGGTGAATTGTGAGCGGAATTGGTAGGTACATTTTTGGATATGAAATTTGGGCGCGGAAGCGCTGCCCAAATTTCCTTAGAAAAATGTAAACCACTTCAGCGAGCAAAAATACTTACGACATAATAATAATAAACGTTAAATCGTACTTTTGGACAAAAACGTGACAATTACCTTTTCGGACTATTTTGGACATTACTTAACCTTGACACTTAAAGTTTAATAAAAACTAGAGAATCTCTCGTGCTACGCACGAGTTCGGTTACGGTTTGTATGAATACATTAGTCCATTCACTTTTGTAGCACGACTTCGGTTACAGTTTGTATGAATATAGGAGTCCTTTGATTTAGTTCGGTGCGTTCAGCTAGGAGAGTGCTGTGAAGGATAGGAAAGTGGTTACAGTTTACGTGAATAAAGAAGCCCTTTCGTCCATGGGTTTGCAATAACATGTTTCGCTGTTGGCCATGTTTTCTTGAATTCAGTCATTCCCGAGCAATTTGCAGGAAAACAAAACGATATTAGTTAGAGAGTCTTAAAAATTACATTTTGGTTGGATAGATTTATAAGTAATTTTAGGAAATGCACACCTGCCTCTAGTGGATCAATGAAGATGAATAGTTCATATGATCCAGACCGCTGTTACTGTTGATCGTGGTTTTTTGGATGTCGTTAGTCCCAAGTAATTTGCAAAAATACAAAAGAATATTGGTTAGATCGTATTGAAAGCAGATTAGAAGGGAGACTTATCAAAGACAGATTGTTAAAGAGACTGCGCTGTTGAAGTTGAATTACGTTGTTTTAAACCATTCGAAGTGCTAGGGGAAACCGAAAATCTCAAGATGAAACTTACTCCTTACATGTGAACGAATTTATTGCAGTGTTGTCGGAAAGAAGATAAGTGCCCCTCGAAGCTTGAGAACGGGGTACCGAAGATCGAATAGGTAGATGAAAAGACTTTTCACCTTAATATCGGATCTGCAGTCCTTTGTCCTCAAGTTTCGGTGGCTGCTGATGTTCGTTCCGACGAAACTCCAGCAAATTCGTTAATATGTGAGCGGCAAGTTTCAACCTGGGATTTTCCGTTTTCCCCCAGCAAATCAAATGGTTTTAAAAATGAAGAACTCGTAAAAAAATACCATAATTGTTTAAGAGCGAAACATGAAAACAAACAACACAAGAGAAACCAAAGATTTAAGAACTGAAAAAGATGGATCACGGGTAAGAGCGGGATGTTAGACCTTTGGAAGAGAGGTGTTTGAAGATAGGCAAACACCTTTCTTCAGAAGGTCTTATATCCCGCTCCAACCTGTGATCCATCTTTCGCAGTTGTTGAATTTTGGTTTGTTTTGTGGTTTTGGTTTTATGTTTTGTTTCCAGACAATCGTGTTATTTTTTAGGAGTGAGTTTTTCTTCTGATTTTTATTTGTTGGTATGTAAATTTTGTGATTTCAATAATACGTAAATGAAATGATTACCTATGCTTGAAATGCTGAGGTTGGAAGTGATGATTCTGATGGCTGCTCGATGTGTTTTCTATGACATCTGTCCTTAGTGATCGTATTTCTTTGGATATTGTCACTCGTGAGTAATTTGCGAAGATACAAAAGAATATTGGTTAGATTTGACCGAAAACAGATTATGAAGTAGACCTATCGAAAAGTAAACAGATTGTAAAGGAGGCCTATCAAAAAAGGATTATAAAAGATTCCGGGCTATTGAAACTAACTAACACTGTTTTAAACCATTCGAAATGTTGAGGGAAAATGGAAAATTCCAAGGTTAAGCCTGCTACCTACATACAAACGAATTTATTGGAATATAGTTGGAAAGAAAATAGGCGTCCGCCGAAGCCGGAGAACGGAGCTGTTGTCCTACGTCCTCAGGTTTCGGTGACTGTTGATGTTAATTCCAACGAAACTCCAACAAATTCGTGAATATGTGAGCAGTGGGTTTCACTTTGGAAGTTTCCATTTTCCCTCAGCAAATCAAGTGGTTTTAAAAGCGAACAAACCCGTAAAAAAGAACGCGGTCATTTAAGAGCAAAGTATAAAAACGAAGAAAACGAAATAGACCAAGAACTAAAGAACTAAAGAACTGTAAAAGATGAATTGTGAGCTGGGACTGGGATGTTAGGCCTTCCGAAAAGAGGTTTTTGGATATGAATGTTACGTTTTTGAGTTTGGAAAATTTGGATAAAGAATGGACAAGCCGACGGAAAAAAAAAGTGTTTAAGCTTTTTTATTTCTAACGGCTCGTGCATTCTTTATCCAAGTTTTCCAAGCTCTAAATCCTAGCATTCATATCCAGGAACCTCTTTTCAAAAGGTCTAAAATCCCAGTCCTAGCCCACAATTAATCTTTTTCGGTTGTTTAATTTTGGTCTGTTTTGTTTTCTACGTTTTTATATTTTGTTTTCAATTGATCGCGTTATTTTTTAGGAGTTTGTATTTGTTTTTGGCATTTTTTTACCATTGACCTGACAATTTTGTGTTTAAATTTTCGAAACTCATAAAGTATCTGTTTCCGGTTATACCTTTCTTTTTGTTTTGTGTCTTTGTTTTTGACACTCTGTTTTTAGGCAGTTTTAAAATCTCTGTGTGGACGTAGGAAATAAGTGATAGAGTTTAAATGAAAAGACCTGGGCGGAAACAGCGAGTATATGTCCTTGACTATAGTCTTTGAATCTTGTAGTCTTCGAATCGAATATTTGTGCAGCTGTCATCGTGACTAATTATAGTTAGTATCTATAAGAAAATAGTTACTTTTGTCTAATATTTTCTTAGTAATGAAAAAGATAATTTATTTAGCTGTATTTTTCGAAAATGGAGTAACTTCGTTGTCAATAAATTCCCTGTTCATTTTACCTGGATAACGATTAGTATGTGTTTGCCTTTGGTTAGAGTTTCGATTTCGAATTTGATAACAGATGGCAAAAACTATATATAGTGTTTACAGAGTTTCGATTTTAATACGTATGTGTGATACTGTTTACCTGTTTTCAGAATCGACGACGGTATTTCAGTGAATGTCATTCGGTATATGGCTCTGATCTGCTGCTTTGTCGTTGTTTTGTTTTTTGGTTTTGTTATTAGCTGAAAGGGGGAGTGCATGTTAGAACGGGTATCGATAATCGTGTATCTGGTATCAAAGCACGTATAAGGAGAAATGATTACCGAAGGAGTAAGTGTTTTTCTGGGTTGCTGCTCGCTCCGGTTTCGTATCAGTAAGTTTATTTTGTGTAGTGGATGGCGTTGAGCTGCGTCCTTCGGGTGAGTGGATTTTGAAGATGTGCTGGTTGGTGTCATCGTCGGCCGTCGGGTGATTTAGGGCGGAGTGTCGTCGTCGCCTTTATGGGAGAGGCGGTTCAATTTTAGGGTTTTTTTTGTTTTGTGTGTTTCGTTTAGTTGGTGTATGAATGTAAATAGGTTTTTTTTTTTTGGGCTATTGGTATGTTATGGGCTTGTGTAGTGTTTTTTATGGTTAACAGAGTTTAGTATACCCATATATGTTTATGTAGTGAGAAAAATATGATCGGTTTTTTAGAATTAAGTTCTCAAAAATAAATGTTCATTTCTTTCTTAAAACAAATAAAAATGCATATTAACTCAAAGGCTTAAAATTTAATTTTGCATTTAAGATTCAATATGTGTGTATAAGTTTGAGTTATATATTGATCACGTATCAAATATTTGGACTATCGGACTATAATACATTTGTTTTGCATTTTGTGACTGAGCAATATAGACTTGTGTCACATAAGTGTAACACCTTTTGGAGATAGTTGGAATTTTGCGACATATTCGATTTTTAAGTTCGTCAAAAGATATCGGGTTCATAATATTTAGTATTTACATAAACGCTAGTATTTCTAAGGATCGTAGCAACCCGTTGTTTACAAAAGCCATGGAACTTGGAGTGTTTGATGTTAACATTTACTTAGAGGCGGGATTTGCTGCGTTTACAAAAGCGTCGTTCCAAACGGATGTTGCCGATTTTTGTTGTTTGTCATTTTTCATTCAGGAAAACGTTCACGTTTCGCGGGGTTTATAGCGTCTATTGTAGCTGCAAAGTGTGATTAGTTTTGTTTAGAGCGGTTGTGTCTACATTAACTAATATTGTTGTTTGTTATGGATAATGAATACCTGTTGCCTTTGCTGGTTTTCGTTTTTATGTTTTTTTGGTGGTTGTGCTAGCTGATTCACCTGCAGAATCGAAAGCATGGTAATTAGTGTTTTTATATAAGCTTATGTACATTAAAAATGGTTACCGTGTGGTTCTGTAAATAACTGTGCAGTGCTGCCTGCGACGGGCAGTTCGTCTCCCTCTGTTGGGCTGTCTTCGGCGTCGTCTGCAATTTTTTAACACAATCAAATACTGTTTTTACATAAATAGAGGTAGTTTTAGCATATCAACCTTTTGATTTGAACGACGATTGCGTAGCAGTGCGCTGTCCCGTGGTTTGTTGTGCTTCAGTCGGGTTTTTTGTTTGGGTGCGAGTGACGGTTTCTGTAGTTGTGGACAAATGCGGTGGAGTGGTGATCTGTAATTTGGTGCCGCTTCCGTCGGTGCCTTTCTTATTATCTGCGATTTTACAATTCCATTTAGCTAATTTTTTGTATAGACAGGTGCATTGTTAGCGTAGTTACCTTTTGATGTGAACGATAATTGTCTGGCAGAGCGTGGTTTTGTTATTTCTTGTGTTTCAGTAGGGATCTTTGTTTGGGTCTGAGTCACGGTTTTTGGAGTTGTAGGCGAGTGAGGTGGAGGGGTGATTTGTAGTACCTCCGTCGAGTCTGAAGATTTAGAGAACATGCGTTCTGGGGATAGTGTTTCATCGATTATCGGTTCTGTGTTGACAATGATGAAGTTTATATTATTGGGACTTGATTTTTTGCTGAGCTCTAGGTAGAATTTCATGGTGTTCATGCTTTCCTTCTTGAATGTGGGAGGCATTGTTTTTCGATCCTCATATCCATCCTCTGTAATTATCTGTTTGCAGCTTCGTCCCATGATCTTTTGTACGCATGAATCTGTTGCTACACCCTCCAATTCAGCAGTTCCGTCAGAAAGGATGACTCTTATGTTATAACTGCAATTCAATGATTTACATTAGTCAGTTGGTCTGTCTTTTAGATATCGTATGTGTTTGGCATGATGATCTTACAAGAAGTTTGGGTCAGATTTCTGGCCATGATTTGGACAGAACCAAGTTTGGTTTTGCTTCGATATTAGGCATTTGCATTCTGGACAACACGCAGTATACCAGCAGTTTTCTATCTGAGTCTGTGTGATTCTCGCAGTGGCAGAGATGGTCTTTTGCTATTGCCACACATTTTTCATTAAGATTAGAAGTATGTAAAGAAACTTTCTGTAAACGAAGCATATTTCTGTATTTTATCAGAGCATATGCATCGTTAAAATTGTTAATTGTATCTATTTGAATTTAGTCGCGTACCGATATTGATTCATATGGCATTGATTTTAGCTCAGCCAGTGTCATAGTGATGTGTGAGGTAAGAGTCGATGTTCTCGTAGTTGGTGTGCCTGATTGTTGTTGTTGAACCAGATGTGAATCTAGTTTTGGATTGATAATAATATGGGTTGCATCTGTTGACGACATTTTTAATGCTCCTGAAACAAATAATGTAAAAAGCATCTTACTTCGTTGTATTTTAAATATATTAGTCTGTATCTTTTTTGGTATTTGAGTGTACGTACCTGCATATGTTGCCGCTTTAACGTTTGTGACAGCTATCATTGTTCCTTGAGACACAGCCGATAAGGTAGAGGTGTCTACTTTTTCTGCGTTTTGCATACACTCTTTCCAAATTGTTGCAGTTATTTGTTCTCCGCTGTAATATCAATATTTTGGCAACGTTAGTTTACTGAATTCCCATTACTACTTTTCTACAATATTGCCAGATTGTAAGGATTTTGTATTCTTACTCGGAATCTATCAGTGTCAATATTAGGAACGGGTCGCCATCTCGTTTGTAGCAAAGTGTTTGTCTTTTGTAAGTCCCGAGAAAGTCTGGGTTCGAATTTTTTTTTTTTAGACTGCATCTAAAAATTCATATATGTAGAATAATCATAATTTATATACCTGGGTAATAAATGGGATCCTCGAGGAAGTTTCGTAGCTGTTTTACAGAGACAGAGTTGAAATAGTTTTTGGGTATTTTGTCGTCATCATGAACTCTAACTACTTTTGAAGCTTCTCCAACATTGAGGTGGATCTTGTTTTCGATCATTCTTTGGTACTTTGGTGTCTCTGTACATGAGTACTGTTCTATGACGTAGCAATTATTGGTCTGAAACTTCGATTCTACAAACTGCTGTCCTTGTTGTTCGCCGACAATTGTTACTGCATCTCCCTGTTATGAATATTTAGTTAGTATACACATATTTTATGAATATGGGAAGTATGTAATATCTACATTCAAGGTACATGATCTAGTGCGTGGCAGTAGGTATTTGGTCATCAGGAGTTTGTAAATATAGAAGATTTTTAATAAACATATAATGCTTACGTGTTCATCGGTTGCAATAAACCACGTTTCCTTTTGTCTGAAATGGGGAGTCCATTTTCTTAAAATTCTAATATTTAGAGGCAGGCCAGCACAACCGTATTCAAGATCAGATATATGAACCATTGTTCCCTGCAATAATACAAAGATATAGCCTGTTAGTACAAAATGACTGCAATTATGCAAAGGGTTTTCGTATATGGTTTATTTTCTAAAATTTCTACAGTACACATATATATGATTGAAGCGGCTCGTTATCTGCTTTGGAGACTGTCTACAAAACTTAGAAAGTCCCTATAAACAATGTTTCTGGTATGGTCTAAATATTCTTCATTTTCGTTCTTGATCAAGACTTTTACGGAATCAGGGGAAGTGGCCCTAGAGAGCGCTACGTATAATTGACCATGACCAAATATCCGGGAGGGTAAGAATATCCCAATTTTTTTTAATGATTGCCCCTGGCTTTTGTTGATTGTCATGGCATATGAGATTTTGCACGGGAATTGCTTTCGGGTGAAAGTGAACGGAAGTTCCGGGTCATGGTGAACAAATTTTATTCTAGGAAGGAAAACCCTTTGTCCAATGCATGTCCCAGTCATGATGGTTGCCTCAATAATTGTCGGTAGAAGTCTAGTAATAATCAACCTTGTGCCATTACAAAGGCCGTTTTTCTGATTCATATTCCGTAACAGAATAATCGGAACGTTTTGTTTCAGGTCCAACTTGTGCAACGGAAGACCGGGAAAAGTTAGTTGATTAAGATACTCCTCTGGATATAGCAGTTCTAAATCCAAGCTCGTTCGAGCATGCGGTGTAATAGAGTCGGAGCTATAGTATGAGGTTGCTTGTTCTGAGGTGCTATCTAAAATCGTTGAATTTATATTATCGGTTGTACAGTTTTTAGGACAAATGATTGCTCTATTACAAAGATTTTCTCGCGTTGGAGCAAGCAGAATAGACGGTTCATAAACGAAATCGATCAACTGTTGAAGACCGTTGTCATCATCCTTTATGAGAAACCCATGTGGAATCTGCACCTGTGAGGCATATTTAGAAGCAAGCGTGTCTGGCAAACCAATAGTTCCGTTTCCAATGTGTAGAAGCCATTGTGCAAAAAGATTGGAATCAGTACACACAGAGTCACCTGTATGACAACGTGATAGACGCATATTATGTGACAGTTTATACAAAGTAAAGTATGGCCATAGATACGAATTGGGTAGAGTTGCCAACATGATGTCGTGGTGCCCTTTTTTTCGTTTTATAGGTAAAGTTTGTCTAAAATCCCCTCCCAGAATCATAGATATGCCACCAAAGGGTTTGTCCTTTTTGTCTAATATATCCCTAAATGTGCGGTCCACGCTTTCAAAGCACTTCCGATCCATCATAGTCGCTTCGTCCCATACAATCATATATGTTTGTTGTAACAATTCAGACATCTGAGTTTTCTTCTTTATATTACAAACAGATATGTTAGTTAAGTCTATGGGTATATTAAATCGAGAATGAGCTGTTCTACCATTTGGTAGAAGCAGTGATGCAATACCTGATGAAGCAACAGCCAAAACTATCTTCCCGGTAGACCTAAAGTATGCTAGTATAGTTGACCATAGGTACGTCTTTCCCGTTCCGCCGTGACCATATACAAATAACATCGACTGTCTACCTCCCGCCTCATCATCTCGTACCCTGTTATAGACTTGCAGCTGCTCTGAATTTAGGTTATGCGACATCTGTAGATGTTGTTGGCCTAGAGAAACTCTGTCATATAATGTTTCCTCTAGTAATAGTCGATTTCTCAATGTCAATAGCAAATGAGATGATGGTAGAGGCAAATCAAATGACGCTAAAGATTTAGAAGGAACAATAGCGTTTAGTATCTTTTCAAGCTCGAATAAAATGTGCTGTTTTAATGTGTCCTCAGAAATTACGGAGTCTATAGAGCTGGCAGAGGTGGACAGAACATGAAGAATATCATCCCCCATTTTCAACCAAGCGTTACTCAACAGAATTTTTGGATCACTAACATCACAAAATAGTAAAAGATTACAGAAAAGAGAACGTAACTGTACGGAAGATGCCCAGAAGGAGGCCTCATTGAAGGCAGTCAACCATTCTTTGTCGTCGCCAATTAAGCCAAGTGCCTCACACGCAAGACAGTATGAAGAATAAATTGCACCATTCACAGAACGTATTTCACGAAATGTGCGACAGCCTTTTTGGTGGGAGAGAAGCATCCTAAGATAGAAGAGTTCACCAGCAGTAGGATGTATGTAAACCATTCTACCTATGGGAGTAACTATTTTCTTTGTCCTATAAATCCACTCTTTTTTGGTCGAGTTCCATGAATACAACAACGGGTACTGAACATAGGTCAGGTGGCGCCCGTCCACGTCCCATCTATTATTGATCAACCATCTCGACAAAGTAGAGGTACCAAAGTTACTGTTACGTGCCAATGTCTGCAGGTCACAATTATCCTGAAACGTAACAGTTTCCATATTCTCGAGATGCACTTGTAGCACCTGAACAGCAGGCTCTCGTTCGTGTATAGAAAAATTCAGAAGCCGCCATGCCGACTCACGTGGACATATAAATCTGCCGTCCACGAAGTTTTCAACTTCGTCAATTTTTTTATCACTATCAGCTGGCACAGAATGAGAGGTAGACGCGCCAGATTTTCCCAAATTCTGGTGCACGGAGGCGTCAGCTTTTTACAAGGTAAATGCCACACGTTCCACGCCTTTGGATATATATTTAAAGAGATACTTTATCATCATGTTCCAGCCGCAGTACTCCACGTTTATGTGCGCATCAAAACGACTACACAACGTTTTATTGTAAGGTACCACGAACCCGTTATGTACAAGAACTCCGTTACTTGTTGTAAAAACTGAAGAATCAGATCTTTTGTAGGGCACATACCCGTCCTTGTCAAAAGAAGTAGAAACAGAAAATTGTTTCGGAAACCGTTTATTACACATCCCGTCTCGCATACAAGGACAACCGGGATTAGACAGACCGCAGGGGCCGTGAATCATAGACCTTGTAATAGTAGAATACAATCTTGATTCGGTAATAGGATCCGGCAGTTCTGCTGTAATATACCTGTCGACATCAACGGGATTCCTAATTCTAAATGACTCATCAACCCACAGAAGTGTATGACAGTGCGGCAACCCTCTTTTTTGGAACTCCACCGTGTACAAATCTGGAGATGTTATACAGCAGCGGTTGCGGTAAAAAACACAAAAGATGGTAAGAATGCCGGAAAACAACAACGAAGTAAAAAAATAGGACTCACACGCAGTAACAGCGCCAAACGGTTTATCTTCTTTCAGGAATTTTTCAAAATTGTCCACCTTCATATTAAATACCCTGGCAATGATATCGGGTCTGTTTTGGGAATGTCCCATATTGTGCGAATCCATGAATCTGCTGATCTCAGGCCAATTAGCATTACACGTAAAAGTAATAAAATATTGTGACAACCGTCAAAATTCAGGTACTTGTTCAATTATTATATCGGTTCGAAACGTTAGTTACTCCTTTATCGCGTTCGCTTTATTCTAGTTCGTAACTTTTGAGTCTGTACTTTGTCGGAACTAGTGTCGGAATAACTTCCGGAATCAATTATATAAGTCCTAATACCAAGAAAACACCTATTGAACTTTCCTAAGTTCATAACAAATCATACTTAAGAACTTACAATTAACAAAAAGATCCAACGAAGCAAAAACGTAAAAAACGAAAAATCTGATAAGGCTGAAAATCCCCCGGTGCGCAGCACCTAGTGATGAGGTGCGCAGCACCTCACGCCAGAATTCAAAATAATTACAGTTTCAGTCCCTGCCTCGTTTTTACACAACCACCACCCAAACCAACCAATTAAAAACGACTTAAGTCACTCATTACTGCAAATTAACAGTCCCAAGAGCAGATTATTATTACTTTTTCTTTTCCATTTCATTTTCATTTTACAAAACATAAAAACACACACTAAAACACACACAACCCTTTTCTCTCTAATTTTCTCTCAAGAACTCAAGAACACCAGTGACTTTCCACCATCAAAATCCATCATTTGTCCATACAAGTCGTTCCTTTCTCAAGAGAAGCAAGGGGGTGTCGTTATTTTGAAAAAGGACTAGTCTTGTAAAGATTTTTGGGAGCTAAAATCCGACCAAAACTCATCATCCGAGCTTTTCCTTCGGTAGATTTCTTTATTTTACTATCTTTATACAAATATTCAATTGCATGTAAGATCTAACGGGTTGAAATGTATTTTTACGCAAATCTATGACTTTTTATGGTCAAAAACGTTTTTAACCGAAATAACCTTTAGATCCACGGATTTGTAACCAAAAATGTTTTATAAACTGTTAAAAAGATGTTTTAATAAGTTTAAACCGGTTGCATGTCGAAATCTATGGGTAAAAAGACGTTTTTAGCAAAGAAATCACAAAACGGTGAAGAACAGCAAGGAGGTGCGCAGCACCCCCTGACAGGTGCCGCGCACCGGGCTGCTGTTCTTCCCAAAAATCGTCGTTTTGTCCGTTTAAAACTTATGTATACATTCTGGACTTGTTCTAACATTATTACGGGACTGAGATAAACCAAACTAATAATAATGGTGACTTATATTGGACTATTTGGACTATTTTGAGCTATAATATATATGATATTGTGTTTAGGTGATTTGTGAGCGGAAGTGATGGTACAATTTTTGGGCATGAAATTTGGGCGCGGAAGCGCTGCCCAAATTTCCTCAGAAATTGTAAATCACTTCAGCAAGCAAAAGCACTTAAGATAATAATCGAAAACGTTAAATCGGACTTTTGGACAAAAACGTGACAATTACCTTTTCGGACTATTTTTTACTATACTTAACCTTGACACTTAAAGTTTAATAAAGCTTATCTATGTTATTATATAAGAACATAATAATATAACAACTAATTAAACTATCTTGGTATTAATAGGCAATCCGTGATTCCCGGCTTACATATTCCGACCGAGTTTTCGAGTTCTCGTTCTCTTCGCAATCCGTGAGTTACAACCCCTTGTTTTATATATTTTACATGAAGTTTGGGGGAAACATAAGATTAATTGCAATTTAAAAGCCTTATGAAACAAATTGCAATATATTAAACTTTGACTTTTGACTTATTAAACTTTGACTTTTGACTTATTAAACTTTGACTTCTGACTTATTAAAATTTGACTTTTGAACTTATAAACTATTTGACTTTTGGAACGTACTTAGACTTATTTTGACTTATTTTGGAACGTACTTGGACTTATTTGAACGACTATTTGGACTCTTATGCGTAAAATATTTTACTTTACTTAGACTTATTGGTTCGCTCTCTTTTGACTAAACTAATCATTGATGCTTGTATGCGTACCAACCCTTGATGGAACTATAACACGATCTTAAGTGATGGACGTACGACTCTCTCGCTTTTAAAAATGATATTTACTTAGTGCCCGACTATTTTAGACTTAGACTTTCACACTATTAACTACTTAGCCGTATAGTAATTATGGGTATCGATACTTAGGAAAGAACCGTTCCTTGCTTAGATGGCAGTCTAAGTACATATTACTAAGTACTGATTAACTTCCCGTTTGAGAGGCGGGGAGTTGGGGCCGACACGGTTGGATAATCGGATTAGTGTGAACACTTAAGTTATAGATGCCAATAGGTTGATACAAGAAAATCTAATTAGTTACTTACGCATAAACTTATAACTTTTTTTAGCGATTGATATACGCTTCTACTATTTGACTAAATTTGACTAGATTTGGTCTTTACAAACTTAGGGCACCAGTCCGCCCATTACCTGGACTTTAAAGTATATAAACTTTAAGCGACTTTTCTCCGCTAATCTCCTTCTTGGAAACTTTCACTTTTATATACTTTACTTATATTTTTGTCGACTATTTAAACTGTAACTCACTCACTACTTTCGTAGTTGACACTTTATCTTATGTTTCAGGAAATTAGTGTAAGCATGATGTGCATGGCATGGACGGGTCGAGGCGGTCGTGTGAGAACCTCTTTGGGAAAAGACTTGGCCATTTGTTTTGGGAATTTTTAATGAAACTTTTTAATTGTGTATCAATGTACTAAATTATCGTGTCTTGGTCGTTCGAATGGATTTGTAAACACTTTTACTTTTAATTAATGACTTGATTACCGTTATGTTTTATATGACCTGTGTAAAGATTTTCCAGCTCTTCACATTCCGTGTTTCCGCTTTAGCGGGGTGTGACAGACTTGGTATCAGAGCACAGGTTATAGAGAAAAACGGTTTTAAAAATTTTTCAAAAGTTTTCGAAACCAAACTATAACCAAGACTTTTCGGAAAATCATTTATGGGTCTAAACTTTAGGGAATTAATTTCGTGATTCGCATGTTTATAATTTAACTACGCATGGCCTGATCACCCATGCCTAGTTCAATATGGATTATGCAAAGACGGAACGTAATTACTATTGTTAACGGTTTTGAGTCAAAATTCCCGGTACTGTCTTTTCCCGATTCTCACGCGACTGGCCCGTACATGCATTTCATTACACATTTCCTTTATCATTTCTTTGTGTCTTCTAGTACTCACAAAACACATTGTTCACAGATTCGTCATGTCTCACTCTTCGCGATCGCTTTCACCGTCACACTCCCAGTCTCGCTCCCTACCTAGAGCCGCGTCGCCTTCCGAGGGCCGTACCGCTTCAGAGAGCCAACGACACCAGACCATTGATCCTACGGAGGAAACCTCCATGGCTATCTCGAGCAGCATCGGGTCCAGCCCGAGGGCTGTGCTACCGCCCCCTCCTCCGGTACCCGTTGCCGCCACACTCCACTACCGAGGCCCACGTACCAGGTTGACCGCGCGAAAGCAGGTCATCCTCCCGGGCCGTTTGCCAGATAGGATGGCTGCCCGCCAGGAGGGACCATCCCAGCCTATTCCATCGCATCTACCGTTCGGACACCCACCAGAGGTCCCACGGAACCCTACCATGGACCACTACTCTTGGGAGAGACAATTCGAGCGCGAAGAGATGCAGCGCGCCAGAGACGCCGAGGCCGCGAGGCAGAGGATGCCTCCTACCCTTCAACCTCCCCCACCGGCCGCATTCCTCCACTTGCACCGCGAAGTGCGGGGGTTGGCTCAGGAGACCCAGAACCAGGGACACCTCATCAGTGAGGTTACCGACTCCGCAGAAGGGTTGTCGGAGCAGGCGTTGCGATTCATCGCATCGACCCGAGCTACGTTCCGCACTGTGCAGCGCCTCATTGGTATGTGCCTGGTGATGGGCACGTTGATCGTGGTTATGGCAGCCAAGATGTTTCTGGACAGGCGCCATTAGTTATTTCTTCATTGTATTGTACTTAGTCTAGTCGTAATTTTCTCTCTGTACACGACATAGACTTTATTATTCTTCTTTTATGTATTGTGACAATATTTTCTCAGATCAGCACTTGTACCAACCTTATTAATTATTAATGGAATTCCTGTCTTTTGTCTTTGTGCTTGTCGTATTTTGTGAATCTTGTGCTTGTCACGATCATTATAATTCTATCTCTTAAATTCTAATCTTGCGTGTGCTACTTGAACATTCATTTTAATCTCGTGCTATAACTATCTATGGTCACTTAAATTATATTCTTATCACATTCCATTCGTGCGCTCTAAACTAAATCTGTTCTTCTAATTGTAGAATCATGGCTCCTCGCACTAATGCTAGCATCATTGCCGAGCAAGTTGCTGAACAGTTGAACGCGGCTATGCCCAACATGATCGCTCAGATCACCGCCGGAATCAACGCCAACGTCAACAATCACCACCAGCAGCAGCAACAGCAACAGCAACAGCAGCAGCAGCAGCAGAACCAGCACCAACACCCGAACCCTCCTCCGTGCAACTATAAGAGCTTTATGGCATGCAAGCCTAAGGAATTCCACGGCACAACTGGTGCTGTAGGTTTGGTCCAGTGGTTCGAGAGCATCGAATCGGTCTTACACATCAGCCGATGTGCTGAGGCGAACAAGGTGGAGTACGCGTCCTGCGTATTCCATTGTCGAGCTCTGTCATGGTGGAACACTGTAGTCCAAACCCGAGGACGTGACAATGCCTATGCCTTCCCTGGAACACCTTCAAGAACTTGCTCATCGAAGAATACTGCCCGAGAGGGGAAATTAAGAAGCTCGAGGCTGAGCTGTGGGACCACAAGATGGTCGGGAATGATATTGAGAAATACACTACCCCGGTTCCACGAACTCGCCCGACTGGTTCCAAGGCTGGTAACCCCTGAGGAGAACCGGATCGACCTGTACATCTCTGGTCTAGTTCCGGAAATCCGAGGTATGGTCATGGCAGCCGAGCCTTCCAGAGTGCAATCATCCTGGCCCACCGTCTTACCAGCAACCTCCTCACCGCTCCTGGATCCTCCAAAAAGGAGTCCGGTGAGAAGAGAAAGGCTGAGTCCACCCCGAGGAGAAGTGACCGCAACAAGAAGAAGACCCGAAACTATGCCCTGACTGCTTCACCGGCACCTGCACCGCCAGCTAAATCTGGGTCTTACCCGGGCCACACCAAAGTGCAACAAGTGCAACCTCCATCATCTCGGGAACTGCCCACTATGCCTCAAGTGCCAAAAGGCGGGACACTTTGCCAAGTACTGCCCTGACAAGACAACTGCTCCAGCCCCGAAACGGTCATGCTATGAGTGCGAAAGCGACCAGCATCTCCGCAATACCTGCCCTAAGCTCAATCGGACTCCACAGAATCAAGGAGGGCAAG
>CAJVGC010000001.1:65383799-65412287 GCA_910822075.1 Senecio squalidus | reverse complement strand
CCGGTTTGCGACTTCGTATCATCCTCAAACGAGCGGGCAAGTGGAAAATACAAACCGCGCACGTCAAAAGAATTTTGGAAAAGACGGTCAACAACAATCCCATATATGGTCAAGAAACTGGAGGGACGCACTATGGGCATTCAGAACGGCATACAAAACGCCAATTGGAACCACCCCCGTATCGACTACTCTACGGGAAACATGTCACCTTCCGGTTGAAATCGAGCATAAGGCGTACTGGCTTTGAGGACATGCAACATAGATATGGATTTAGCGAGAGATTTGCGGATTCTACAACTCCACGAAATGGACGAGATACGGTTACAGGCCTACGAAAGTTCCCGCCTTTACAAGGAGAGAACTAAAGAGTTCCATGACCGAAAAATTCGTAGGAAAGAGTTCAAGGCGGGCGATAAAGTACTTTTATTTCAATCTAAGTACAAATTCAAGGCTCCTAAATTACGCTCGAAGTGGACAGGACCGTACACCGTCAAACAAGCTTATGCTTCCGGCTATGTCGAGTTGTGGAAAGTAGGCGGAGAGCCATTCATCGTCTCTGGGCAGCGACTAAAATTATACCACGAAGAAGATGATGAAAACGGAATGATGATCGAGGATGGTTTCTATACCGTCAACACCTAATCAAGAGGCATATCGAGTCACGCTAACGACTCGGTCGAAAAATTAGCGCTTCTCGGGAGGCAACCCGGGTTTGTTTTTCTTTTCTTTCGTAGTTAATCTTTCATTTATTTTTATAAAAAAAAAAAAAAAAAAATTCAAAAAAAAAAAAAAAAATTTAGATGCAAAAATCTAAAGTTATTGTTTACACATGGTTTCCAATTAGAAAATAATAAATAGTCTACTCTTTTTTTATTCCATCGTAATTTTTTTTTTCCATTTTTAAGTTTAATTTTTATTTCGTCACCTTTTCTTTAGGAATTTTTAACCTTTTACTTTTTAGTTTTTATTTAGCTAGGTATAAAAAAAAAAAAAAAAAAAAAAGAAAAAAAAACGAAAAAAAATCTAAAATTTTGTAAAGTTATTGTTTACCTTTCTCCTCTATTAGAGTTTAAAAAATAGTCTACTATTTTTTATTCCGTCGTAATTTATAATTTTTATTTTTTATTTTTATTTTTATTTTTATTTTTTATTTTTATCTTTTGTGTTTTTAATATTTGTTTTTAGTTTTTCTCTTTTAGTTTTTTATAGATTTGAAGTAAGTTCAACAACCGGTTTTGGGACTAGCATTCAGATCAGTAAAGCATTTTCACAAGAAATATTCGATATCTACAACCGGGTTCTATTTTCTTCTTTTCTTATTTTTGTATATTATTTTTCTTTTTAGATTTTATTTTTGTAGCAATTTCCCTTTTTTTAGTCGTTAACACATTAGGGACAATGTGTTACTTAAGTTTGGGGGGGGGGGAGGGGGGGGGGGGGGGGGGTCATCAGAAAATTTTACATTTTATTTTTCGACCCTTAGCTTAGTTTCCATCGTGTTGAATTGTGTTATTTTTGTACATTTTTGAAAAAAAAAAAACAGAAAATACAAAAAAAATTGAAAAATTGAAAAAACCAAAAAAAAATTATAACGTGTCTAGTCGGTAAATACCTTAAACTTTAAGCATAACCAGACGCATTTTTTACCCCACTCAGAAAAATAGTGAGAATTTGAGCCTATTGAAAGCATTTATTTTTAATGCTACTTTTTCATTTCTTTGAGTGTGCCGATGGGGATGACTTTAGAACTTGACATTGTTATACATTTCGAGACCACATATGAGCAATTGCATTAGGGTAACTTAGTGTGATTTGGTACAATGATAGGGGCATTTAGGATTAACCCATTTGTTAGCCTTTTCGTTTCTTTTTATATATTTTCCGCCTAACCTTTGTAAGACTTACTTTTAGTGTTAGAAACTCTAGTTAAACCACTTTGCGGCTAAACCGTTTCGTTTCTAAACACTATTATATTATTTTGTACACTCGCCTTATTTTCGTTTCTTTTTAGATTAAGTCCGAACTTAGATTATTGATTGCTATTATATATTAAGTGAAGTTGAAGCTTATTAAGTCATGGAAGAAAAGTACATATTATTAGTGCCTTGTATTATTGTATTTGGAGAAATAGTAAAAAATATATATATATATATATATATATATATATATATATATATATATATAGTGATTATTAGCCTTTTGAGCATGTGTACTTACCACGAGAAAAAAAATTATTTTGTAAGGCATGTACTAGGCTGAAAGAAGAAAAAAAGTGAAAAAGAAAAAAATCGGAAAAACAGAAAAGCGAAAAAAAAATTAGTTGTAGATTTTAAGAGAAATAGTGTATTATGAGTCGTGTATTATATACGAAATTTGTGTATTCGGAGAAAACGTATAAGTTGAAGAGAAATTGAGCAATCCAGTACGTTAGAGATTATATTTAGTTCGGATTTAATCTAAGCTTTTTGTATATTTTTATTTAACCCATTTACACTCCATATTATATATTTTCACATGTCTTTACCTGTACGTTATAACCCGAATAAAAGTCCCCGTTTAGTTGTACCTAGACTCTAGTGGTGGAGATTTGATACATTATCAAGCCTATGATAGAATATTCACCATGACTGAGCAATTGAGCGATTCTACAGAGATATTTTACACACCCTTTTAGATTAGTTTGAGAGATTGTGTGATTTTACTTCCCATAAAAATCGTGAGGTGTTTGGTTATGTTAATTTTTGGCTTTGACAATTACTTTTAAAACAGTTTTTGCTTGAGGGCAAGCAAAAAGGCAAGTTTGGGGGGATTTGATATCGCATATTTATATAGATATTTATATGCGATATTTGGTCATTTTCGTATTTAATCATGATGGATAGGATAGGATTTTTACATTTAATTGTGTGAAAAGTATTTTATTCAAGTGACAGGTTGAATATGATCGGAAAGTGGACATTTGGACGAAGAAATGCAAGTAAAGATAAAGATAAAGATAAAGATAAAGATAAGGATAAAGATAAAGATAAGGATAAGGACAACATCATCTTTTAATAGATTTGTAATTCGACTCAAACACGAATTCTATCTAGTTTTTTCCTATAAATACAACCCTAAAACATCCAGAAAAATCATTCATTCAATTATTATTCTAAGTCTCTGGAGCTGGTTATCACGTTTAGAAGCAAGATTCAAGCTAGGAAGATCATATTTTCGGCTAACGGCGGTCACGACACGTTTTGTCGACTTCCTCGTTTGTTCTTTTTCTTTTTAGACTTTTATTCCAGTATTATTTCAATGACTTTAATTGCTATTTCAGACCTAATTATGAGTAGCTAAATTCTTATTATGCTTGTTTGAACAACGGATCCTATTTGAAGTTTAATTAACGTTTTCGATTGTTTATGTTTTTGTGTTTAACCGGTGATCCTTATTTGCTTAAATTTTACTATATTATCAAGAGTTGTTTATATATAATTTGACTAATCAATATTCTAGGTATTCGGGAGGAATCTGGATAGATTTAACAAGTTATATGAAGTAATCGGTCGGTCTATAACTTTTTTAAAATTATTACGATTCGGGAGGACTTAGTAATAACAACGTAGGTAATTAAATTTAAGTGAGTAGGTCTAAGTATTAAGATTCGGAAGGACTTAATAATTAGAGGAGTTATTCGGGAGGAAACTCTATAAGGTTAAATCACTAAAACAGGCTTGTCACTTATTGCTTGGTTATTAATAATTATTACTGTATTCGGGAGGAACGGGGTAATTAGAGATAATTAAAGTTAGTAAAAGATTCGGAAGGAGTTTTATTATATCTTAGAAGTTTTATAAACAATCGATTTCGTAAAATTAACGGAAAATAGGTGAAGTGTCAAACAAGTATATTTTCTCAATATTTGATTTAATCAATTACTTTTCGCTCGATTTTAATTAATCACTTGTTACTAATTACTTGCAATAAATCTTTTGGTTACGATAAAACCCCCCACAAATACTCAAGTATTATTAATTCGGAATATAAAACAAATTAGTCCCTGCGAACGAACCTTACTTACCTTTAAACTATATTATATGCGGATAGGTCCACTGCGTAGAAGTGTGTAATTGCGTTAAATAGTAGGTTTTAATTAAGACTAGATTTTACAGATCAGTCTGGTTAGTTAGAATGTGCTGTGTTGATTGTAGGAGGGTTTGAGTTATGAGTATGGGCTGGCTTGGAAGTGTTTATTAGGAGGTCCACCCGCAATTCTGTAACCCTCAACAGCACCCATCAAAATTACCTGAGTAGCCCATATTGCTAAAATGCTTTGAGCATGGACTAAACTTGGGTTCCCCAAGTAGTCAAGACCACCTTCACTAAAGATCTGGGCTCCAGCCTTGAACCAAACAGCCTCACCGAACTTGACACCATTACGAGCCAAGAGCTCGGGGAAAACACACCCAAGAGCACCAAGCATGGCCCATCTGGAGTGAATCACCTCGAGCTCACGGTTCTTGGCGAATGTCTCTGGGTCAGCAGATAGCCCAGCAGTGTCCCAACCGTAGTCACCTGGAAATTCTCCAGTGAGGTAAGATGGGGCCTCGCCGGAGAATGGGCCGAGGTACTTAACACGGTCAGGACCGTACCATGGGCTTCCTGATGGTGCAACCTTTTTGACAGCTGCCTTTCTCATGGAAACCCTTCCATTTCCGATGATTTCTGAAGCAGATGGTGAGGTGTTCACCGCTTGACCCACGAAAGAAGACGATAGAGCCATGGTGGAAGCTGCCATTTTTTGTGGGTCTGGTTAGTTAGAATGTGCTGTGTTGAATATTGTAGGAGGGTTTGAGTTATGAATATGGGCTGGCTTGGAAGTGTTTATTAGGAGGTTTTTGGGTCAGATTGATGATCTTATGTTATCTTGATACACTATTTTGCTCCATTGTGATTGGCTACGAAGATTGTGGGCCTTTTAGTTTTGTTCTCACCAAGTCAGCAGAGATATTTCGATATGGGACAGGGAGATTCATGGCTCTGGTTTATTGAATTTAGTGGTCCTTGTCCAAATTGATATATTGCATTTACAAAAACTGATTATTTGGCAAACTTAACTTTTGAAATAACTTTTCATATCTTTCACTCTCACATAATTAACATTAAAATTACTTTATACAGCATATTACAAATGCAAAGAATGAGAGACTTTTGTCTATACAACAGCTCTTATAGTCAGTTTCAACGTAAAAAACCTAGACAAAACTTGATGAAGTTTTTAAAGACAACCAAGCTTGGGTCTACGAATCTACGATGTGTGAATTTGGTAAGAAAAACAAGTTCTGGTTTGTTGAATCTTCAATTTAGGTATCAGTCATAGGTTTATTGACGTAGATTACTAGTTACTTTTTAATAGCTCGTTTCGAGCCTTATATATACAACTCGAACTTTGCTCGTAAGAAATACCATAGACTCAAGCTCAAGTCAGGTTCGGCTCGTTCATATATCATTTTATTATATTATGTACATATAATTGACTTCTTTATGTCTTATTATATTATATTTATTTAAACAAAAGCCCGATTAGGCTCGCAAGCATAATGTTCAAAGTTTGGGCTCAAGCTCGTTTAATAAACGATCTTTATATTATATTCAAGCTCGACTCGAGCTCGTTTAGACTCAGTTTGAATCGAGTGTTTTACGAGTCGAGCTCGAGTAACTCTGCTTAATTACACCACTACTTTTTGTTGACTTGTGTTTCGGAACTGGACATAGTATATGATTATGGTTTATAAAATTTGACAACTACGATTTTCAAACCGGTAAATAACAAAATCAATACTAGTCTTGGTCTTGTCAACGACGGTTGTTGGAGGGTAGTCTCCAATAATCATATCCAGAGTCTAAGCCAAAGAAAAAGTATTCGCGGGGCACATACAACCGAAATGAACTAACTTGAACGATCAAAAAAGCAACTAAGGTAAGGGTATATTCCAAATACAAATGTTTAGTCAATCCATGGGCGGGTCAAGGCCACGTATGGCCTAAAACGAGTTTCTAAATGGGAGGTCTTTAAAAAGTTTGAAACAAGTAAAAATATAATTAAGCAGTTTAATATTACGTGATATATCAATTAAAGTGTTATTCTCCAAGTGTATAATCTCTCTTAAAATCTTATTGCATAATGATGATCGTTATTCGAATTATCATTGAATTGCAGCAAACTTTCAAGGCTAAAGACAACCATGTTTTATTGTAATCATCAAATGGGTTAGTTTTTTATATTCTAGGTGGAAACCCTAAAATAAGTTCTATATTATAAGTTGATTAGATCTATTATAAATTAATAAAATAGTTAGAATATCATGTAAAAGATATAACTAGATTACCAGGACTCTTTCGCGATAATAGTCATCCTCTTATTTGTGAAAGACACTTTAGATTCTATTTTCATCTTAATATCTATTTTCTTTCGCATATAACGTAGGTTATTGAAACCATTTTTCTTGTATATAAAATTTGATGCATTGGATAATATGGGACTTAACGTTATTGTTTTACTAGCTTTATAGTTAAGCCGACCTGAGACAACTACATTTAAAAAATATTATCCTTATTAGCTTATAAGCTTAACAACATAAAAAGTGATTAAATTTGATTTTTTTCTTGTCCATATATATTATATCTCATATAATATTATTGGGAAAAACGTACCAAATTGCACTAAACTTATACCTGTTATCTATTATAGTGCCTAAACGTTTTAATTTTCAACCTTTTTTTTGTTTGACTTTTGTTGACCCATCTTTCAACTAAGTTTCACCCAAATTCAATCAAACCCTAAAATATCGATACCGAAAAGATACATTAAATTAAACACATTAAATTCAAACGTGAGACCCCGATTCTCCGACGTGCTCCTCATTCTAACATCGTTCAGATTTTCGAGGTAATGATACTATAAACGCAACAATTATAACCAAAACCGTTATTATGAAAAAGCTTTTCACCGACTAATAACTTCTTACTAGAAACGGTAACGATACTATAAACGCAACAATTATAAACCCGAACTGAGTTTTCTATATAAGTGGAGGACGATAAATGTGTCCCACTGTAAGCTTAGTTTTGGACTTGATAAACTCCGCCATTGATTCAGGTAACCTAGAGATATCCCCGGCATCCATAAAAACCGAACTTGATTTCAAATCAACAACATGAGCCGGAAGAAGTCGAATATGTAGTAAAGCATTCACACCAAACTGGCCAAAATACGACTGCGATTCCCCAAATTCGATATCGCAGAAGAACAGCTTAGTAAGTGAAGAAAGAGAGTCTTGGTTGTTGATATTAAATAATTTTGAAAGAAGGAAGAATTCCTATTTGAGTGATTTGAGATAAAGTTCTAATTTGTCATGGGGTTGAATTGCATCGAAGAATATGATTAGTGAGAAGGATCTGGGTTTGGTGGTGATGACGGAGCAAGTTGTCGGAGATATGGATTACGGAGGAGGATAAGCCCACATTTTAGGGTTTGATTAATTTTGGGTGAAACTTATTTGAAAGATGGGTCAACGAAAGTCAAAGAAAAAAAATAACCGGTTACATGATGCTAACCTCTCATTTGGTTCGATTGGAAAAAAAAAGTAACTTGAGTCCTTTAATTGAAAATTGAGTTAATTACATAAATCGTCCCTATGGTTTATCCAAAATTATTGATTTCGTCCCTAAGTTTAACAAGTTGCATAAATCTTCCAAGTTTAGAAATTAATTACGCTTTTCGTCCCTAGTTTCTAATTTGCACCCGTAATTGGGGCAAACCATAGGGACCAAATTCATAATTGAGGACAAACCTTGGAGACGAAATCCGTAATTGGAGCAAATCTTAGGAAAGAAAAAGGTAATTAGTTTCTACAATTGGATGATTTATGCAACTTTTTAAACTTAGAGACGAAATCCGTAATTTGAGATAAACCTTAGGGACGATTTATGTAATTAACTCTTGAAAATTAAAAAGTCTAGGCACTATAATAGATAACGAGTATAAGTTTGATACCTTTTTGTGCTTTTTGCCCAATATTATTTCGTTTGCAATCTACATTTAAAATTAAAATTATGTTTATTATTGTCTTATTAGTTTCGAAATTTCACATACATAATAAAATCAACATTTAAAATTGAAATTACGTTTGTTATTGTCTTATTAGTCAAAATTCAATTTTTTACCCCTACATTTAGGTTATTTATACAATTTATAGTAATTCTCTTTTAAAAAATTTACGTATTAATGTTAAAATCACATTTGATTTTATCGTTACGATTTAAATACCCACCGAAAAAAGAAAAAGAAAAAGAATCTTCAAAAATATATAACACCACTTCTCTAATTAAAAATAAAATACGACGATCGTAACGGTGTAATACATTTCATCTAACAATTAACTGATTGTGAAATTTAATTTAAAATAAAATAAAGATAAGAGTGGGTTTTGATTTCAATCATAGCCTAAATGAGATGAATATTCAAAATTGTTTATTTTTTATAGCAAAAGAAAGAAATCACTATTTAACGAAGGATCCTAGACACCCGTTAAAAATAACGAAAAGGTTATAGACACTGATATGTTGAAGTGTATAGACAATTAATTTATTTCAATAAGATCATCATGAACTATTTTTGATGGTAAATATGCAAACAAATCGAAATTCTAATGGAGTTCGTTAAATGGTTTGTATATGGGATTCGTTTGTTATAACTATTGACTTTCGAAATAACTAGATGGAATTTGGATTTTTGATCAATTAGCTAGTGTCAAAATATCCATTTAAACGGGTAACATAAGGTTTTCATCATATTTTTACGTGATTTATATATGTAATATTAAACGTTTAGGTTTCTGATCATTGATCAATTTGGTGGACAAATAAACCGGACAATGACCAAATATTAACAAACCCCAAATGCCAAAGATTAAATCATATATTACTAATTAATATACAAACCATATGACACTAATCATATTTCAAGTCCCACACACAAATTGTTCAGCTCATTTTCCGGGTGCAAAGTTTGTAGCATATGACCATGCATTGTTTGCAACGGGGTCAGCAAGGTGGTCAGCTAGGTTCTCCAATGGTCCCTTTCCGGTCACAATGGCTTGAACGAAGAACCCAAACATTGAGAACATGGCTAGTCTTCCATTCTTAAGCTCCTTTACCTTCAGCTCAGCAAATGCCTCTGGGTCATCAGCAAGACCCAATGGATCGAAACTACCACCAGGGTAAAGTGGGTCAACTATCTCACCAAGAGGTCCACCCGCAATTCTGTAACCCTCAACAGCACCTATCAAAATTACCTGAGTAGCCCAAATTGCTAAAATGCTTTGAGCATGGACTAAACTTGGGTTCCCCAAGTAGTCAAGACCACCTTCACTAAAGATCTGGGCTCCAGCCTTGAACCAAACAGCCTCACCGAACTTGACACCATTACGAGCCAAGAGCTCGGGGAAAACACACCCAAGAGCACCAAGCATGGCCCATCTGGAGTGGATCACCTCGAGCTCACGGTTCTTGGCGAATGTCTCTGGGTCAGCAGATAGCCCAGCAGTGTCCCAACCGTAGTCACCTGGAAATTCTCCAGTGAGGTAAGATGGGGCCTCGCCGGAGAATGGGCCGAGGTACTTAACACGGTCAGGACCGTACCATGGGCTTCCTGATGGTGCAACCTTTTTGACAGCTGCCTTTCTCATGGAAACCCTTCCATTTCCGATGATTTCTGAAGCAGATGGTGAGGTGTTCACCGCTTGACCCACGAAAGAAGACGATAGAGCCATGGTGGAAGCTGCCATTTTTTGTGGGTCTGGTTAGTTAGAATGTGCTGTGTTGATTGTAGGAGGGTTTGAGTTATGAATATGGGCTGGCTTGGAAGTGTTTATTAGGAGGTTTTTGGGTCAGATTGATGATCTTATGTTATCTTGATACACTATTTTGCTCCATTGTGATTGGCTACGATGATTGTGGGCCTTTTAGTTTTGTTCTCACCAAGTCAGCAGAGATATTTCGATATGGGACAGGGAGATTCATGGCTCTGGTTTATTGAATTTAGTGGTCCTTGTCCAAATTGATATATTGCATTTACAAAAACTGATTATTTGGCAAACTTAACTTTTGAAATAACTTTTCATATCTTTCACTCTCACATAATTAACATTAACATTACTTTATACAGCATATTACAAATGCAAAGAATGAGAGACTTTTGTCTATACAACAGCTCTTATAGTCAGTTTCAACGTAAAAAACCTAGACAAAACTTGATGAAGTTTTTAAAGACAACCAAGCTTGGGTCTACGAATCTACGATGTGTGAATTTGGTAAGAAAAACAAGTTCTGGTTTGTTGAATCTACAATTTAGGTATCAGTCATAGGTTTGTTGACGTAGATTACTAGTTACTTTTTAATAGCTCGTTTCGAGCCTTATATATACAACTCGAACTTTGCTCGTAAGAAATACCATAGACTCAAGCTCAAGTCAGGTTCGGCTCGTTCATATATCATTTTATTATATTATGTACATATAATTGACTTCTTTATGTCTTATTATATTATATTTATTTAAACAAAAGCCCGATTAGGCTCGCTAGCATAATGTTCAAAGTTTGGGCTCAAGCTCGTTTAATAAACGATCTTTATATTATATTCAAGCTCGACTCGAGCTCGTTTAGACTCAGTTTGAATCGAGTGTTTTACGAGTCGAGCTCGAGTAACTCTGCTTAATTACACCACTACTTTTTGTTGACTTGTGTTTCGGAACTGGACATAGTATATGATTATGGTTTATAAAATTTGACAACTACGATTTTCAAACCGGTAAATAACAAATTCAATACTAGTCTTGGTCTTGTCAACGGCGGTTGTTGGAGCGTAGTCTCCAATAATCATATCGAGAGTCTAAGCCAAAGAAAAAGTATTCGCGGGGCACATACAACCGAAATGAACTAACTTGAACGATCAAAAAAGCAACTAAGGTAAGGGTATATTCCAAATACAAATGTTTAGTCAATCCATGGGCGGGTCAAGGCCACGTATGGCCTAAAACGAGTTTCTAAATGGGAGGTCTTTAAAAAGTTTGAAACAAGTAAAAATATAATTAAGCAGTTTAATATTACATGATATATCAATTAAAGTGTTATTCTCCAAGTGTATAATCTCTCTTAAAATCTTATTGCATAATGATGATCGTTATTCGAATTATCATTGAATTGAAGCAAACTTTCAAGGCTAAAGACAACCATGTTTTACTGTAATCATCAAATGGGTTAGTTTTTTATAGAGTAAATTACATAGATCGTCCCTAGGGTTTATATGGAATTATGGATTTTGTCCCTAAGTTTGAAAAGTTGCATGGATCGTCCCATTGTTTAAACTAATTACTCATTTCGTCCCTAATTTGGACGTCCGTTAATTTCTACCGTTAGCCTTCCCTCACCTGTAAAACACGTGAGGGTATTTTAGTCATTTTCCAATCTTCACCTACCTCCATAACCCTAAAAGTCAAAATCAAAATCAGATTCCAGTCAAAATCAAAAAAATCAAAAGCAGATTCCAAACCATATATCCAAATCCAATCCAAACCAAAATCCACTGCCTGCAAATTTGCTAAAAATCCGTCCTAAAAATCCGCGGAATCCGCTGCCTGCAAATTTCAATTTCAAATCCGTCCAATTTCAAATCAAAATCCGTCCTACATTACTTCTTCATCGAATTGAAAACCAGTCGCTGCCGCCGCCACCTAATGTCATCATCATCGATCGGAGCTGCCAACACCACCGTCGCCGCCGCCTAATGTCATCATCATCGATTGGTACACAGGTAAAGGTATGGATGAGATGGAGTTTACTGAGGCGGAAAGTAACATGAATGACTTGGTTTCAGAGTATGAACAGTACCAAGATGAGGAGGAAGATTACTATGAGGATGAACAGGAAGAAGGTCAAGAAATGTGAGATTGTTTTAGTAGTATTAGAAGAATATGAATATCAGAAGAAACATTATAATTGAAATATGGAAAGAGAAGAAAAGCTAAAGTATTGGGGATAGAGAATGAAAAGTAAGTAATGGAGAAGATGAAAGCTTTGCATCAATGACAAAGTTTGAATCTTTAGTAATATTGAAATAAGGGATTTGAACAAGATAAAAATGCTAGAAGCCATGAGAGAGTAAGTTGGGTCACTGAAAAGACATGAGAATGGAAATGGTTGATAAACACTCTTCCTTCAGAACCATACCAACGTGTTTGCGATCGTCGGATTGGATTTTAATGGTTTTTATTTAGTTTAGGATTGAAGAGATGAATCTGGGTTTTCATTTGGGTTTTAATGGTTTTTATTTAGTTTAGGATTGAATCAGTATTCCGGTGATTTTGATTTTGATTTTGATGGAGGATTGAATTTGATTTTGATTTTGATTTTGATTTTGATTTAGGATGAATGTGGTTATGGCAGGGAAGGGAAGGGAAGGTGAAAGATTGGAAAATGACTAAAATACCATCACGTGTTTTACACGTGAGGGAAGGCTAACGGTAGAAATTAACGGGCGTCCAAATTAGGGACGAAATAAGTAATTAGTTTAAACAATGGGACGATCCATGCAACTTTTCAAACTTAGGGACGAAATTCATAATTCCATATAAACCCTAGGGACGATCTATGTAATTTACTCTTTTTTATATTCTAGGTGGAAACCCTAAAATAAGTTCTATATTATAAGTTGATTAGATCTATTATAAATTAATAAAATAGTTAGAATATCATGTAAAAGATATAACTAGATTACCAAGACTCTTTCGCGATAATAGTCATCCTCTTATTTGGGAAAGACACTTTAGATTCTATTTTCATCTTAATATCTATTTTCTTTCGCATATAACGTAGGTTATTGAAACCATTTTTCTTGTATATAAAATTTGATGCATTGGATAATATGGGACTTAACGTTATTGTTTTACTAGCTTTATAGTTAAGCCGACCTGAGACAACTACATTTAAAAAATCTTATCCTTATTAGCTTATAAGCTTAACAACATAAAAAGTGATTAAATTTGATTTTTTTTTTCGGGTCCATATATATTATATCTCATATAATATTATTGGGAAAAACGTACCAAATTGCACTAAACTTATACCCGTTATCTATTATAGTGCCTAAACGTTTTAATTTTCAACCTTTTTTTTTGTTTGACTTTTGTTGACCCATCTTTCAACTAAGTTTCACCCAAATTCAATCAAACCCTAAAATATCGATACCGAAAAGATACATTAAATTAAACATATTAAATTCAAACGTGAGACCCCGATTCTCCGACGTGCTCCTCATTCTAACATCGTTCAGATTTTCGAGGTAATGATACTATAAACGCAACAATTATAACCAAAACCGTTATTATGAAAAAGCTTTTCACCGACTAATAACTTCTTACTAGAAACGGTAACGATACTATAAACGCAACAATTATAAACCCGAACTGAGTTTTCTATATAAGTGGAGGACGATAAATGTGTCCCACTGTAAGCTTAGTTTTGGACTTGATAAACTCCGCCATTGATTCAGGTAACCTAGAGATATCCCCGGCATCCATAAAAACCGAACTTGATTTCAAATCAACAACATGAGCCGAAAGAAGTCGAATATGTGGTAAAGCATTCACACCAAACTGGCCAAAATACGACTGCGATTCCCCAAATTCGATATCGCAGAAGAACAACTTAGTAAGTGAAGAAAGAGAGTCTTGGTTGTTGATATTAAATAATTTTGAAAGAAGGAAGAATTCCTATTTGAGTGATTTGAGATAAAGTTCTAATTTGTCATGGGGTTGAATTGCGTCGAAGAATATGATTAGTGAGAAGGATCTGGGTTTGGTGGTGATGACGGAGTAAGTTGTCGGAGATATGGATTACGGAGGAGGATATGCCCACATTTTAGGGTTTGATTAATTTTGGGTGAAACTTATTTGAAAGATGGGTCAACAAAAGTCAAAGAAAAAAAAACTGGTTACCTGATGCTAACCTCTTATTTGGTTCGATTGGAAAAAAAAGTTACTTGAGTCCTTTAATTAAAAATTGGGTTAATTACATAAATCGTCCCTATACTTCATCCAAATTTATGGATTTCGTCCATAAGCTTAACAAGTTGCATAAATCTTCCAAGTTTAGAAATTAATTAAGCTTTTCGTCCCTAATTTCTAATTTGCACCCGTAATTGGGGCAAACCATAGGGACCAAATTCGTAATTGAGGACAAACCTTAGGGACGAAATCCGTAATTGGAGCAAATCTTAGGAAAGAAAAAGGTAATTAGTTTCTACAATTGGATGATTTATGCAACGTTTTAAACTTAGGGACGAAATCCGTAATTTGAGATAAACCTTAGGGACGATTTATGTAATTAAATCTTGAAAATTAAAAAGTCTAGGCACTATAATAGATAACGAGTATAAGTTTGATACCTTTTTGTGCTTTTTGCCCAATATTTTTTCGTTTGCAATCTACATTTAAATTAAAATTATGTTTGTTATTGTCTTATTAGTTTCGTAATTTCACATACATAATAAAATCAACATTTAAAATTGAAATTACGTTTGTTATTGTCTTATTAGTCAAAATTCAATTTTTTACCCCTACATTTAGGTTATTTATACAATTTATAGTAATTCTCTTTTAAAAAATTTACGTATTAATGTTAAAATCACATTTGATTTTATCGTTACGATTTAAATACCCACCTAAAAAAGAAAAAGAAAAAGAATCTTCAAAAATATATAACACCACTTCTCTAATTAAAAATAAAATACGACGATCGCAACGGTGTAATACATTTCATCTAACTATTAACTGATTGTGAAATTCAATCTAAAGAAAAAAAAAAAATAAGAGTTGGATTTGATTTCAATCATGCCCTAAATGAGATGAATATTCAAAATGGTTTTTTTTTAGCAAAAGAAAGAAATCACTATTTAACGAAGGATCATAGACACCCGTTAAAAACAACGAAAAGGTTATAGACACTCATATGTTGAAGTGTATAGACAATTAATTTATTTCAATAAGATCATCATGAACTATTTTTGATGGTAAATATGCAAACAAATCGAAATTCTAATGGAGTTCGTTAAATGGTTTGTATTGTAGAAATTAATAATCGGGTTTTGTGGAAGAATATTTTTATTTCATCAATCTGATACGATTACATTTGACATCTATTTATAGGGAAAATATTAACCTAACGGGCCCAAGCCCACATACGGGCTTGGGCTTACATTTAATTTAGGCCTATATTCTAACATTCCCCCTCAAGCTGAGTAGTGGTATTTCCAATGCTCAACTTGTCAAGACAGTGAGCGAAGATCTTTCCGGTAACCGCCTTTGTAAGAATATCTGCTAGCTGATCTTTTGATGAAACAAACAGAAGCTCGATAATCTCATCTTCAAGTTTTTCTTTGATGAAGTGCCTATCAACTTCAACATGTTTTGTGCGATCATGTTGGACTGGATTTCCTGAGATCTGGATAGCCGCTTTGTTGTCACACATAATCTTACTAGCTTCCAGTGAGGGATATCCAATTTCTGACAGTAATTTTCGCAGCCACAAGACTTCTGCTAAACCTCGTGCTATTCCTCGAAATTCAGCTTCAGCACTTGAGAGAGCGACTACCTTTTGCTTCTTACTTCTCCAGGTAACAAGATTTCCTCCCACTAGAGTAAAATACCCTGATGTAGACCTCCTATTACCTTTATCGCCTGCCCAGTCAGCATCAGTGTAAGCATCAATCTTCAGGTGCCCATTTGGTCTGAACAGAACTCCGTGTCCAGTTGTTCCCTTTAGGTACCTGATAATCCGTAAGGCAGCTTCCATGTGTTGAACTTGAGGTTGGTGCATGAATTGACTTATGACTCCCACTGCGTATGCAATATCTGGCCGTGTATGAGCTAAGTAAATAAGTTTTCCCACCGTTCGTTGGTATCTTTCTTTGTCTGCCAGTTCAGCTCCATCTTCCATGAACAATTTCTGGTTAGCAATCATGGGAGTATCCGCAGGTTTGCAATCTAGCATTCCCGTCTCTGCTAATAAATCAAGGACATACTTTTGTTGACAAATGAAAATCCCTGACTTTGATCTTAGAACTTCGATTCCGAGAAAATACTTAAGTCTTCCCAAATCTTTCATTTCGAATTCTTTGAAAAGGTTGGTTTTTAATTTTGACATTTCCTCAGAATCATCTCCTGTAATAATCATGTCATCAACATAAATTATTAGGCAGGTTATGAGTTTACCTCTCCGTTTTAGGAATAAAGTATGGTCGGAATTGCTTTGGTTATAGCCATATTTCTTCATTACTGTGGTAAACCGACCAAACCAAGCTCGTGGAGATTGCTTTAAACCATACAACGATTTCTTTAGCCGGCAAACCTTTTTGGACTCGGAACTCTCATAAATTCCAGGTGGGGTTTCCATATAAATTTCTTCCTTTAATTCTCCATGTAAGAAGGCATTCTTGACATCGAACTGGTGAAGCGGCCAATCCTTGTTCGCTGCAACTGAGAAGAGAACTCTAATAGTGTCAATTTTTGCTACTGGTGAGAAAGTCTCACAGTAGTCGATCCCATAAGTTTGAGTATACCCCTTTGCGACTAATCGAGCTTTATACCTTTCGATTGAGCCATCGGGTTTATACTTGATAGTGAACACCCAACGACATTTAACGGGTTTCTTTCCTGAGGGTAATTCACATTCTTCCCAAGTTTCATTTCTTTTCAGGGCTTCAAGTTCAGTACCAATTGCTTCCCTCCATTCCTTATACTTCAGTGCTTCTTCAACACTTGTTGGTATTTTTTCAGAACATATGGCGTTTGCGAAGGACCTGGCTTCCGGGACTAAGTTCCTTCTTGCGATATTTGCAACTGGATATCTTGATCCTCGTGAAATTTTTTCAGGTGAGTATCTGTTGGGTGGAATTCCCCTAGTCGATCTAGGAGGGAGATCATACCGAGCTGGTTCAGTCACACTCGGAACTTCCATCTCAACCTGTTGTTCATCATCACACATATTAGAGTTATTTGAATTATCCGGAGATTGAGAACCACTTACCTCGGATATCAGTTGAGGAGGATCATTATTAGTGGCATTGGTACTGTCTTCGGGGTCTTCAGAACTATCAGCCGGAGCGGGTGTATCAATAGAAGAATCATCCACGGGAGCGGGTGTATCAGTAGAAGAATCATCCACTGGTGGTGCCCAACTCATCCATCTTAATGCGTCATTGTCATTTTCCCCCTGACCATGAAGATGGGTGTGATAAAAGAACTCAGTTTCAAGGAAGTCACAGTTCATTGTTGTGAACATGTGACGCCTACTCGGGCTGTAGCACCGATATCCGTGTTGATTAACACCATATCCCAAAAACACACATTTCTCTGCACATGGATCAAGTTTTGAACGTTCTATTTTCGGTATATGGACAAAGACAGAACATCCAAAAACTCGAGGTTCGAGGGTTAAAGTGGATGGCAATTTATGGAAATGTGACAGTGTTTGGAGAGGGGTTTTTAAGGCTAAAGCTCGTGTTGGAAGACGATTAACCAGATACGTAGCAGTTACAAGGGCTTCTGGCCAAAACGTCTTTGGAACTTGGGATTCAATCATGAGAGCACGTGTAATTTCCAATAAAAAACGATTTTTTCTTTCTGAGACTCCATTTTGTTCAGGCGTGTGAGCACACGAAGTTTGATGGATGATTCCCCGTGTTTGACAGAAGGTTTTCATGGAATTGTTACAAAATTCCCCCCCATTATCTGACCTGAGAATTTGGATTTCACTTTTGAACTGAGTTTTGACCAGGTTACAAAAATATGTGAACTTCGTAAAAACTTCAGACTTATTTTTTAAAAGATAAGTCCAAGTCATTCGAGTACAATCATCTATAAACGTCAGAAAATAGCGGAAATTTTGTCCCCCTTCAATTTTAGCCGGACCCCAAACATCGGAATGAATCAACAAAAACGGTGAATCAACCCTAGTATCGTTAGGTTTAAACGTATGTCTATGACTTTTTGCCAAAATACAAGTGTCACAATGAAAGGGTTTATTCTTAGGAAATAAATGCGGAAATAACTGACGTAAATAACCAGTGGACGGATGTCCCAATCTTCGGTGCCATAACCATTCTTTCCTATCGTTTGAACCATGAGTCAACATAACAGAGCCTTGTTGAGTAACTTCATCTACGTAATATAGTCCTTGTCTCTCAGTACCACGCCCAATGATCTTCCCTGTCCTGATATCCTGCAAAATGCAAAAAGTGGGGTGCATTAATACCACACAATTTAATTCCTTCGTAACGTGACTAACGGATAATAACTTGTGGGATAAGGATGGCACATAAAGACATTTAGAAAGTCGTAATTCTTTTGATATTTCGATAGTTCCCCCTCCTTTAACTGGGAGAGTTTCCCCATTAGCTGTGTGAATTCGTGTTTTATCAACTCTCGAGTTTGACGTTAGATCATTTATATCAAACGTCATTGTATCAGTGGCACCACAATCAAAAATCCATGAATTACACTTGGCGTTTTTGGTGGCAACATTAACTTCTCCAGATCGGGAACAAACATTCTCTCCGCTGTCTATGGCGCCGACAACTTTTCCAGTCTTAGAGGTTTTGTGGTTAGCATTCCACCATTCTGGATATCCAACGATCTTAAAACATTGTTCTTTGGTGTGTTTTGACATACCACACTCTTCACACTTGAGCTTGCTCTTATCCACCTTTGATTGAGTTCGAAGAACCGGTTTGTCTGACCGATGATTCTCGGAAGGATTTGGTTTTGGGTTTTGAAACTGGTTCTGAGCTCCATTACGAAGCAAATTCATTAGTTGTATTGCGAGATTATTGTTTTCTGCATCCGCCATACTAGTTCGAGTTTATATTCTAAGCTTGGGCCTCAATTGAGTTTTTTATGTGTGGCTTCAATTTGTTAGTAATTGGGCCAAAAGTAATTGGGCCAAAAGTAAACAGCACTCCAAGTCTCCAAATTGAAAGATTTGGCAGCCGAAAGTCAAAAAACAAACACAATCATTATCACCACTTGACAATCCTTATCACCATTACTGCAGACACAAAAAATAAAAATAAAAAAGGGACGAACAAAGGCAATCAGCGATTGAAAGTTCGAGGTGATCTACTCGTTTGTCCGAGGTAATCTAGTCGTTTGTCTTTTTTTTTTTTTCTTTTTTTTTTTTTTTTTTCTAGTCGAACGGTTAGCTATTCGAATGGGGAGTTCGAGCCAATGAAAAAACTGGTCGAATGAGCACTTGTCTTGTGAATAGTTTCCTAGTCGAATGATTTTGAGCTTCTGGTCGAACACACTGGTCGAATGGCTATTCGAAGGGCTTGTTCGAATGTTGAATTCGTGTGAGCTTGGAAGCTGGTCGAACTAAAGAGTTCGTGTAGGCTTGGAAGCTGGTCGAATGACCAAGTCGAGGGTTTAGGTACTTCAGTCGAACAATGAGTTTGTATAGGTTGATTGTCTAGTCTAATAACCAGTTCGTTTTTTTTTTTAAAGTAACCTGCTCTGATACCATGTAGAAATTAATAATCGGATTTTGTGGAAGAATATTTTTATTTCATCAATCTGATACGATTACATTTGACATCTATTTATAGGGAAAATATTAACCTAACGGGCCCAAGCCCACATACGGGCTTGGGCTTACATTTAATTTAGGCCTATATTCTAACATGTATATGGGATTCGTTTGTTATAACTATTGACTTTCGAAAAAACTAGATGGAAATTGGATTTTTGATCAATTAGCTAGTGTCAAAATATCCATTTAAACGGGTAACATAAGGTTTTCATCATATTTTTACGTGATTTATATATGTAATATTAAACGTTTAGGTTTCTGATCATTTGATCAATTTGGTGGACAAATAAACCGGACAATGACCAAATATTAACAAACCGCAAATGCCAAAGATTAAATCATATATTACTAATTAATATACAAACCATATGACACTAATCATATTTCAAGTCCCACACACAAATTGTTCAGCTCATTTTCCGGGTGCAAAGTTTGTAGCATATGACCATGCATTGTTTGCAACGGGGTCAGCAAGGTGGTCAGCTAGGTTCTCCAATGGTCCCTTTCCGGTCACAATGGCTTGAACGAAGAACCCAAACATTGAGAACATGGCTAGTCTTCCATTCTTAAGCTCCTTTACCTTCAGCTCAGCAAATGCCTCTGGGTCATCAGCAAGACCCAATGGATCGAAACTACCACCAGGGTAAAGTGGGTCAACTATCTCACCAAGAGGTCCACTCGCAATTCTGTAACCCTCAACAGCACCCATCAAAATTACCTGAGTAGCCCAAATTGCTAAAATGCTTTGAGCATGGACTAAACTTGGGTTCCCCAAGTAGTCAAGACCACCTTCACTAAAGATCTGGGCTCCAGCCTTGAACCAAACAGCCTCACCGAACTTGACACCATTACGAGCCAAGAGCTCGGGGAAAACACACCCAAGAGCACCAAGCATGGCCCATCTGGAGTGGATCACCTCGAGCTCACGGTTCTTGGCGAATGTCTCTGGGTCAGCAGATAGCCCAGCAGTGTCCCAACCGTAGTCACCTGGAAATTCTCCAGTGAGGTAAGATGGGGCCTCGCCTGAGAATGGGCCGAGGTACTTAACACGGTCAGGACCGTACCATGGGCTTCCTGATGGTGCGACCTTTTTGACAGCTGCCTTTCTCATGGAAACCCTTCCATTTCCGATGATTTCTGAAGCAGATGGTGAGGTGTTCACCGCTTGACCCACGAAAGAAGACGATAGAGCCATGGTGGAAGCTGCCATTTTTTGTGGGTCTGGTTAGTTAGAAATTAGAATGTGCTGTGTTGATTGTAGGAGGGTTTGATTTATGAATATGGGCTGGCTTGGAAGTGTTTATTATAGGAGGTTTTTGGGTCAGATTGATGATCTTATGTTATCTTGATACACTATTTTGCTCCATTGTGATTGGCTACGAAGATTGTGGGCCTTTTAGTTTTGTTCTCACCAAGTCAGCAGAGATATTTCGATATGGGACAGGGAGATTCATGGCTCTGGTTTATTGAATTTAGTGATCCTTGTCCAAATTGATATATTGCATTTACAAAAACTGATTATTTGGCAAACTTAACTTTTTATATCTTTCACTCTCACATAATTAACATTAAAATTACTTTATACAGCATATTACAAATACAAAGAATGAGAGACTTTTGTCTATACAACCAACCTTATAGTCAGTTTCAACGTAAAAAACCTAGACAAAACTTGATGAAGTTTTCAAAGACAACCAAGCTTGGGTCTACGATGTGTGAATTTGGTAAGAAAAACTAGTTCTGCTTTGTTGAATCTTCAATTTAGGTATCAGTCATAGGTTTATTGACGTAGATTACTAGTTACTTTTTAATAGCTCGTTTCGAGCCTTATATGTACAACTCGAACTTTGTTCTTAACCAATACCATAGACTCAAGCTCGACTCGGGTTCGGCTCGTTCATATATCATTTTATTATTTTATGTATATATAATTGACTTCTTTATGTGTTATTATATTATATTTATTTAAACAAAAGCTCGATTAGGCTCGCAAGCATAATGTTCGAAGTTTGGGCTCAAAGTCGTTTAATAAACGATCTTTATATTATATTCAAGCTCGACTCGAGCTCGTTTAGACTCAGTTTGAATCGAGTGTTTTACAAGTCGAGCTCGAGTAACTCTTCTTAATTACACCACTACTTTTTGTTGACTTGTGTTTCGGAATTGGGACATAGTATGTGATTATGGTTTATAAAATTTGACAACTACGATTTTCAAACCGGTAAATAACAAAATCAATACTAGTCTTTGTCTTGTCAACAGTGGTTGTTGGAGGATAGTCTCCAATAATCATATCTGGAGTCTAAGCCAAAGAAAAAGTATTCGTGGGGAACATACAACCGAAATGAACTAACTTAAACGATCAAAAAAGCAACTAAGGTAAAGGTATATTCCAAACACAAATGTTTAGTCAATCCATGGGCAGGTCAAGGCCACGCATAGCCTAAAACGAGTTTCTAAACGGGAGGTCTTTAGAAAGTTTAATATAGAAACAAGTAAAAATATAATTAAGGAGTTTAATATTACGTGATATATCAATTAGAGTGTTATTCTCCAAATGTATAATCGCTCTTAAAATCTTTTTGCATAATAATGATCATTATTTGAGTTATCATTGAATTGCAACAAACTTTGAAGGTTAAAGACAACCATGATTTACTATAATCATCAAATGGGTTAGTTATTTATATTCTAGGTGGAAAACCTAATATAAGTTATATATATTATAAGTTGATTAGATCTATTTTAAATTAATAAAATAGTTAGAATATCATGTAAAAGATATAACCAGATTACCAAGACTTTTTCGCGATTTTAAATTGTCGTCCTCTTATTTGTGAAAGACACTTTAGATTCTATTTTCATCTTAATATCTATTTTCTTTCGCATATAACATAGGTTATTGAGACCATTTTTCATATATATAAAATTTGTTGCATTCGATAATATTGGACCCAAAGTTATTGCTTTACTAGCTTTTTAGTTAAGCCGACCCGAGTCAACCACATTTAAAAGATCTTATCCTTATTCGCTTATAAGCTTAACAACATAAAAAGTGATTAAATTTGTTTTTTTTTTCGGGTTCATATATATTATATCTCATATAATATTATTGGGCAAAACGTACCAAAATGCACTAAACTTATACCCGTTATCTATTATAGAGCCTAACTTTTTAATTTTCACCCTTTTATTCCAATCGAACCAAATGACAGGTTACCATAACGTAACCGGTTGTTTTCTATTTTTTGACTTTTGTTGACCCATCTTTCAACTAAGTTTCACCCAAATTTAATAAAACCCTAAAACATCCATACAGAAAAAGATACATTAAATTAAACACATTAAATTCAAAGGTGTGACCTCGATTCTACGACGTGTTCGTCATTCTAACATCGTTCAGCTTTTCGAGGTAACGATACTATAAACGCAACAATTATAGCCAAAACCGTTATTATGAAAAAGCTTTTCACCGACTAATAAATTCTTACCAGAAACAGTACCGATACTATAAACGCAACAATTATAAACCCGAACTGAGTTTTTAATATAAGTGGAGGACGATGAATGTGTCCCAATGTAAGGTTAGTTTTTGACTTGATAAACTCCGCCATTGATTCAGGTAATCTAGAGAAATCCCGAGCATTCATAGAAACCGAACTGGATTTCAAATCAACAGCATCAGCCGGAAGAAGTCGAATATGTGGTAAAGCATTCACACCAAACTGTGAAAAATATGACTGCGATTCCCCAAATTCGATATCGTAGAAGAACAACTTAGTAAGTGAAGAGGGAGAGTCTGGGTTGTTAATATTAAATAATTTTGTAAGAAGGAAAAGTTCTTATTTGAGTGATTTGAGATAGAGTTCTGATTTGTCATGGGGGTGAATTGCGTCGAAGAATATGATTAGTGAGAAGGATCTGGGTTTGGTGGTGATGATACGACGGAGTAAGTTGTCGGAGATATGGATAACGGAGGAGGATGAGCCCACATTTTAGGGTTTGATTGATTTTGGGTGAAATTTAGTTGAAAGATGGGTCAACAAAAGTCAAAGAAAAAAAACAAACAGTTACCTGATGTTAACCTCTCATTTGGTTCGATTGGAAAAAAAAGTAACTTGAGTCCTTTAATTGAAAATTGAGTTAATTACATAAATCTTCCCTATGGTTTATCCAAAACTATGAATTTCGTCCTTAACTTTAAAAAGTTGCATAAATCCTCCAAGTTTAAAAATTAATTACTCTTTTCGCCCCTGATTTATAATTTGCAGCTGTAATCGGGGCAAACCATAGGGACCAAATCCGTAATTGGGGACAAACCTTAGGGACACAATCCGTAATTGGAGCAAATTTTAAGAACGAAAAAGGTAATTAGTTTCTACAATTGGATGATTTATGCAACTTATTAAACTTAGAGACGAAATCCGTAATTTGCGATAAACCTTAGGGACGATTTATGTAATTAACTCTTGAAAATTTAAAAGTCTAGGCACTATAATAGATAACGAGTATAAGTTTGATACCTTTTTGTTTGTTTTGCCCAATATTATTTTGTTTAAAATTTACGTTTAAAATTAAAATTACGTTTGTTATTGTCTTATTAGTTTCGAAATTTGACATACATAATAAAATCACATATGATATAGAGTACAGTCATATGTAATTTTAGTACTATCAAGATTTTTTTCAACAAACGAAAAAAAAAATTAGTCAAAATTCAATTTTGTACCCCTACGTTTAGGTTATTTATACAATTTATAGTAATTCTCTTTTAGAAAATTTACGTATTAATGTTAAAATCACATTTGATTTTATCGTTACGATTTCAATATCCACCGAAAAAAAGTAAAAGAAAAAGAATCGTCAAAACTATATAACACCACTTCTCTAATTAAAAATAAAATACGACGATCGCAACTGTGTAATACATTTCATCTAACAATTAACGATTTGTGAAATTTAATTTAAATAAAATAAAATAAGAGTTGCTTTTGTTTTCAATCAAAACCTAAATGAGATGAATAGTCAAAATTGGTTTTTTTTTTTAGCAAAAGAAAGAAATCACTATTTAATGAAAATCATAAACACCCGTTAAAAACAACGAAAAGGTTATAGACAATGATATGTTGAAGTGTATACACAATTAATTTATTTCAATAAGATCATCATGAACTATTTTTGATGGTAAATATGTAAACAATTGAAATTCTAATCGAGTTCGTTAAATTGTTTGTATATGGAATTTGTTTGTTATAACTACTCACTTTCGAAAAACTAGATGGAATTTAGATTTTTGATCAATTAGCTAGTGTAAAAATATACATTTAAACGGGTAACATCAGGTTTCATCATATTTTTACGTGATTATATATGTAATATCAAACGTGTATGTTTCTTATCATTGATCAATTTGGTGGACAAATAAACCGGACAATGACCAAATATTAACAAACCGCAAATGCCAAAGATTAAATCATATATTACTAATTAATTCACAAACCATATGACACTAATCATATTTCAAGTCCCACACACAAATTGTTCAGCTCATTTTCCGGGTGCAAAGTTTGTAGCATATGACCATGCATTGTTTGCAACGGGGTCAGCAAGGTGGTCAGCTAGGTTCTCCAATGGTCCCTTTCCGGTCACAATGGCTTGAACGAAGAACCCAAACATCGAGAACATGGCTAGTCTTCCATTCTTGAGCTCCTTTACCTTCAGCTCAGCAAATGCCTCTGGGTCATCAGCAAGACCCAATGGATCGAAACTACCACCAGGGTAAAGTGGGTCAACTATCTCACCAAGAGGTCCACCCGCAATTCTGTAACCCTCAACAGCACCCATCAAAATTACCTGAGTAGCCCAAATTGCTAAAATGCTTTGAGCATGGACTAAACTTGGGTTCCCCAAGTAGTCAAGACCACCTTCACTAAAGATCTGGGCTCCAGCCTTGAACCAAACAGCCTCACCGAACTTGACACCATTACGAGCCAAGAGCTCGGGGAAAACACACCCAAGAGCACCAAGCATGGCCCATCTGGAGTGGATCACCTCGAGCTCACGGTTCTTGGCGAATGTCTCTGGGTCAGCAGATAGCCCAGCAGTGTCCCAACCGTAGTCACCTGGAAATTCTCCAGTGAGGTAAGATGGGGCCTCGCCTGAGAATGGGCCGAGGTACTTAACACGGTCAGGACCGTACCATGGGCTTCCTGATGGTGCGACCTTTTTGACAGCTGCCTTTCTCATGGAAACCCTTCCATTTCCGATGATTTCTGAAGCAGATGGTGAGGTGTTCACCGCTTGACCCACGAAAGAAGACGATAGAGCCATGGTGGAAGCTGCCATTTTTTGTGGGTCTGGTTAGTTAGAAATTAGAATGTGCTGTGTTGATTGTAGGAGGGTTTGATTTATGAATATGGGCTGGCTTGGAAGTGTTTATTATAGGAGGTTTTTGGGTCAGATTGATGATCTTATGTTATCTTGATACACTATTTTGCTCCATTGTGATTGGCTACGAAGATTGTGGGCCTTTTAGTTTTGTTCTCACCAAGTCAGCAGAGATATTTCGATATGGGACAGGGAGATTCATGGCTCTGGTTTATTGAATTTAGTGATCCTTGTCCAAATTGATATATTGCATTTACAAAAACTGATTATTTGGCAAACTTAACTTTTTATATCTTTCACTCTCACATAATTAACATTAAAATTACTTTATACAGCATATTACAAATACAAAGAATGAGAGACTTTTGTCTATACAACCAACCTTATAGTCAGTTTCAACGTAAAAAACCTAGACAAAACTTGATGAAGTTTTCAAAGACAACCAAGCTTGGGTCTACGATGTGTGAATTTGGTAAGAAAAACTAGTTCTGCTTTGTTGAATCTTCAATTTAGGTATCAGTCATAGGTTTATTGACGTAGATTACTAGTTACTTTTTAATAGCTCGTTTCGAGCCTTATATGTACAACTCGAACTTTGTTCTTAACCAATACCATAGACTCAAGCTCGACTCGGGTTCGGCTCGTTCATATATCATTTTATTATTTTATGTATATATAATTGACTTCTTTATGTGTTATTATATTATATTTATTTAAACAAAAGCTCGATTAGGCTCGCAAGCATAATGTTCGAAGTTTGGGCTCAAAGTCGTTTAATAAACGATCTTTATATTATATTCAAGCTCGACTCGAGCTCGTTTAGACTCAGTTTGAATCGAGTGTTTTACAAGTCGAGCTCGAGTAACTCTTCTTAATTACACCACTACTTTTTGTTGACTTGTGTTTCGGAATTGGGACATAGTATGTGATTATGGTTTATAAAATTTGACAACTACGATTTTCAAACCGGTAAATAACAAAATCAATACTAGTCTTTGTCTTGTCAACAGTGGTTGTTGGAGGATAGTCTCCAATAATCATATCTGGAGTCTAAGCCAAAGAAAAAGTATTTGTGGGGAACATACAACCGAAATGAACTAACTTAAACGATCAAAAAAGCAACTAAGGTAAAGGTATATTCCAAACACAAATGTTTAGTCAATCCATGGGCAGGTCAAGGCCACGCATAGCCTAAAACGAGTTTCTAAACTGGAGGTCTTTAGAAAGTTTAATATAGAAACAAGTAAAAATATAATTAAGGAGTTTAATATTACGTGATATATCAATTAGAGTGTTATTCTCCTAATGTATAATCGCTCTTAAAATCTTTTTGCATAATAATGATCATTATTTGAGTTATCATTGAATTGCAACAAACTTTGAAGGTTAAAGACAACCATGATTTACTATAATCATCAAATGGGTTAGTTATTTATATTCTAGGTGGAAAACCTAATATAAGTTATATATATATAATAAGTTGATTAAATCTATTTTAAATTAATAAAATAGTTAGAATATCATGTAAAAGATATAACCAGATTACCAAGACTTTTTCGCGATTTTATATTGTCGTCCTCTTATTTGTGAAAGACACTTTAGATTCTATTTTCATCTTAATATCTATTTTCTTTCGCATATAACATAGGTTATTGAGACCATTTTTCATATATATAAAATTTGTTGCATTCGATAATATTGGACCCAAAGTAATTGCTTTACTAGCTTTTTAGTTAAGCCGACCTGAGTCAACCACATTTAAAAGATCTTATCCTTATTCGCTTATAAGCTTAACAACATAAAAAGTGATTAAATTTGTTTTTTTTTCGGGTTCATATATATTATATCTCATATAATATTATTGGGCGAAACGTACCAAAATGCACTAAACTTGTACCCGTTATCTATTATAGAGCCTAACTTTTTAATTTTCACCCTTTTATTCCAATCGAACCAAATGACGGGTTACCATAACGTAACCGGTTGTTTTCTATTTTTTGACTTTTGTTGACCCATCTTTCAACTAAGTTTCACCCAAATTTAATAAAACCCTAAAACATCCATACAGAAAAAGATACATTAAATTAAACACATTAAATTCAAAGGTGAGATCTCGATTCTACGACGTGTTCGTCATTCTAACATCGTTCAGCTTTTCGAGGTAACGATACTATAAACGCAACAATTATAACCAAAACCGTTATTATGAAAAAGCTTTTCACCGACTAATAAATTCTTACCAGAAACAGTACCGATACTATAAACGCAACAATTATAAACCCGAACTGAGTTTTTAATATAAGTGGAGGACGATGAATGTGTCCCAATGTAAGGTTAGTTTTTGACTTGATAAACTCCGCCATTGATTCAGGTAATCTAGAGAAATCCCGAGCATTCATAGAAACCGAACTAGATTTCA
>CAJVGC010000001.1:65354638-65383699 GCA_910822075.1 Senecio squalidus | reverse complement strand
GAAACAAACTGCTGTTGCATTGTCCACTGTGAAGCTGAATACGTAGCTGCTGCTACTGCTGTTCTCAGTTATCTGGATTCAGCAACAACTGCGTGACTACGGTTTGTCTATCTCTACTACTCCTATTTATGTTGATAATTCTGCTGCCATAGCTGTCACTAAATCCCGTACACCATCCTAAAACCAAACACATAGGCGTAAAATCATTTTATATACGTGATTGTTTGAAAAACATCTAATTGACGTAATCTATATCGAAACGATGTTTCAAAAAGCTGATATTTTCACCAAAGCATTTGATAATCTAGGTTTGGGTTTTTACTGCTAGAAAATGGTGTCGTTAAGAAAAGTGATGTGATTACAGAGGAAGAAAAGCCGACAAGTAACCGTCCCCGTTTTGTATACTACGTTAAGAATTTTTTTCTTCGTTTTTTTTATTTCTTTTTCTTCTTAGTTATAAAATTTCGAAAAATACAAAAAGATTTTCAATTTTTAGAATTTAGGGGGAGAAATAGATAGTTAGTTAAAAAAAAAAAAAAAAAAAAAAAAAAAAAAAAACGGGGGAAGTGAGGAACACTGAACTAAAACTGAACATGTAAAATTGTCAAAAAGTATGCTGAACGTAACGTTATACATGTCAGTTGTAGGATATATTGGTAGGCTTATCTCACTGAAACTTGACGAAAATTACTCATTTGGTTGTCGCAGATATCAAATTTATTTTGAATCTTTATGGATATGTCTCAAAGACTGTCTAAATGATATCTATGAGATCAATAACAATTGAGAACACTGTTTAAACAACCACCAGCAGTCGAAAATTAAATGTTTTAAGATATTATGATTAGTTTTTGTTTTGTAGTTTTGTGGCTTTTCGCTGGATCGATTCAAAAATAGTAAATATTAGGTGTAATATCAGAAAATAAATTAAGGGCCATTCCAGTGATATTGTGGATAACATTCTTGAATGTTTTGATCAAGATCAACAATAAAAAAAAATAAAAATAAAAAAAAAAAAAAAAAAAAAAAAAAGATCGCAATAAGAGGTAAGAAACAACTTCACAAATACCTTGATGGATGAACAGAAGTATAAGGTCGAAAGAATGATCATACTTCGGCTATTCCAAATAAAGGGTGACGAAGTACCTAAAGACTTCACAAATACTTTGATGGATGAACAGAGTTATAAGGTCGAAAGAATGATCATAACTCGGCTATTCCAAATAAAGGTTGAAGAAGCGCTTATCTCTGAGTGATGTATTGTTTCAATGATCAAGAATCACTGGCCCTTATTGCATGTGTAGTTGATGCAATACTGACATACGAAATAAATATTATGATATTACATCTGGTGTTTAGGAAAATAGAATTGAAAAAGCTGAAAAGTTAAGAGGACAAATACACAAACATACTTGCAATTCTAAGTACTGTTAAAAATTCAAATTGTGTGTTGGTTTCTATGTTCAAAATATTGGGAGATCTTAGCGAGATAACCATTTTGAAAGAAAAACTGTCAAGTGAATGTTTGTTTAAGTTTAAGAGGACAAATATACCAATAATCGTCAACTGATATGTTAATAGTTACTACGAAATTTGAATGACAATGCTATGTTTCAGTATCAGTCTGATCCCTTATTCGAAAAACGCAAAAAGAATGTGAAAATTTCAGTTCTATTTAATTGTTATTTCAGTAGTTTGTTATAGTTAAAATTTCCTTTGATTTATCAAAACAGAAAAGTACAAAAAGATTTTAATTTTTAGTTTTAGTTTCTCTTTAATTTTATTTTTGTTAGTTTTACGGTTACTTGTCGTGACTCAAGATCTAAAAGTGAAACTGGAATTACGTTGATAAATTGTTTGGTTAGGATATCTGATTTGAGCTAAACGTTTTATTTTGATGGATTGATAATTTTCATGTGTTTAACGTTTACTGAATGTTTAAGTTTTGAAGATAAGTGGAAATCAAGAAGGTTATTAATCTTTCAGCGACATTCGTACGAAGGTAAAGTCCATTCGCACGCAGGAACAAGACATTCGCACGAATCAGAGGGAAATCAAAGTTTGAGACAAAACTCTCCTTCGCACGAATATGATCACATTCGTACGAATGTATTTCACATTCGTACGAACGTGAGATACCTATATATACTTCTGTCATTCGTTTGGACTATTCACGTTTCAATACTCATTCGTCCGAATCAAGAGATTTTTACCTAAATTTTTCAAAGTGCATAAACGAGTTTTTGAATCTGATTTTCTTGTGTAACTTTTGATTGCGATCATAATCATATATACCACGAAAGGTATAACGTTTATTTGAATGTTTAATAGTTGAAATTTAAACCCGAGAATACTTGAATCAAATTGGACCTTTATTCATGTTTGTAATGGGTAATAGGGTTAGGGGTTTGATTCATCGGGGGATTGCGAGCAAATTTTATGTAGGTTTTGTGATCTAAAACAACGGTTTTGGAAATCTAGGTTTTATGGAAAACCAACAGAACTGATGAACTCCGTTCGCACGAATGAGTTTTCATTCGTGCGAATAGGATACTCCTTCGTGCGAATGACTATGTCGTTCGTACGAATGAGTTAAATGTAATCCGCTTGTTTATGACTGACTCATTCGTACGGATACATGTTGATTCGTACGAATGACAGTCTACATTCGTACGAATGACAGTCTACATTCGTACGGATGGCCATAAACAGAAACATTTTTAAACGTTTGATTTTAATTCTAACTGTTTTGTTTCTCGATGTTTATGTTTCTGTTTACAGGAAAATGGCTGAATCGTCATCATCTCAAAGCACTGGTCTAGTTATTGGTCCAAAGAACAACATGTGCGCTTTCCTCGACGAAACAAAACCTCACTCCACAAAGTTTGTCGGGATTATTCGATTCTTGAAGCGTTCAAGAATCTTCAAGGCAATTGCTCTACTTGTCTCACATCTCTGATTTCTGGAACAATGCCAAGGCGGTTCGTCAAGACGGCAAGGTTCAGATACATAGTAAAGTGCTCGGGAATGATATTATGGTTGACGAGCACGTCATCAGAGAAGTCGTTGGATTCGGAGATGAAGCGAGAATGCCAACAAATCTGGACGTGTACAAGGTCAGAGGGGCATTGTTGAGAATGCATTATGATGGTGATATTACGAAGGGGGTGATCACAAAGTCAGGTTTCAGTGTGCAATACAAGTACCTGTGTCACGTAATACAGCATTGTCTGGGTCCCAGAAAGGCAGGACATGATCAGATGCGAGAGACTCTTCAAAGTGCATTTGTCGCACTGGCACTGAACGCTCCATTCAACTTCTCGGCGATGGTCTTGCAGTTTATGATAGAGAACGTAGAACTCAAGAGCAAGCATAAGTATCTGATGTACGCTAGATTCGTACAAATGATCATCGATGCAAAGATTCCTGGCTTGCAGAAGACTGAAGAAGATGTAGTCAAGCTAGATGTTATGAGTGACAACACTATGGGACGCATGCTTGTTTACAAGGGCAAGCCAACACCTCAGGAACGAAAGCTGATTGGACATCTTGCAAACCCTGAGTACGTTTGCCCAAAGAAAAGGAAATGGAGAAACGATGATAGTGATTCAGAGAACGAGGATATTGTTGTGCCTCTTCAACCTGATTCTGACGAGGAAGTAATATCTGCTAACTCTCCACACACTGGTACAGTGTCATCTCAGATGGAGTTAGTAGATGAAGATGATGTTAGTGTAAGTGTTGAGGCAACTCCTTCAGTCCCGAAACGGAAAGCAGCAGAATCAATGAGGGATATAGTCAAAGGGAGAATCGCTAAACGTTTCAAGCATGTGAGACTTACAGATATTACTGCCAGCACAACCACTCCAGTTCCTCCGCCTGTGATCTCTCAGCCACAATAAAGCATTCCAATTATGACACCTGCCACTACGATAACACCAACTGCTGGTGGATCGTCGTCGGGGCAACTATCTGAGTCCGCTCAGCTCCAGACTGTGAATGCTATGCTATTGGAGGTTCTGATGAAGCAGAAGAAACAGGATGAAGAAATCACACGATTGAATGAGCTAATGAAGCAAAAGGAAGCTGAGAGGGAAGCTGAGAAAGCCGAAATGCTAAGGAGGATTGAGTCACAGAAGCTGATGATTGAAAATCAGAACAAGCAGTTGGAGTTATTTCAAGGAAAGATCGAATTTTTAGATGCTGCCACAAATACAATTCAAGACTCGATGGAAGCTGGTGAGGATGGAATCTACAGAGTCAAAGCACTGGCCGATGAATCTGTTCAACAGATCGGTGCAGATAGTGAACGCACGGAGTCTGGGGGAGCTGGTAAAGAACAACAGAGTGAATCCCAGTACGATATTGCTCCCATTTCATTTAAAAAGTCCAATTTAACTCACATTTTGGATATGCAGGGGGTAATACAGTTCAGCATTGATCCCGATCTAGAAGAGGGAGAAATAATGCATAGCTTATCTAAAGAACAGATTGCAGAGTTAATCGCGATGAATCCTGAAGATGCTACATCTGACGAATCTGCATCTGTTTCTGACTTAAATTCTCCCGATTCTGATGCTGATGATGAAGAGATAGAGTTCGAGCATAATGCTGATTCAACTGAACCTATCTATCAGGCTAATGATTTCCGAGACGATGCGGTTTTTGATGTAGACGATGAAGATCTTACTCGGAAATTAAATAACAATCCAGCAGCTAGTCAAGCGACGTTAGATCAAGAAGAATTGGATGCTAAGAAAGCTCAATGGCGTCAAGCAGTGAAAGATTGTATACGTCCACCTCGTCAAGATGCTCAACCTGCTTATACAAAATGTTACTCGTTAAAGGGAGCAAAGACTGAAGGTCCAATAATCAGTTGGGCGTACTTGGAGGATCTAAATGTTTATGCTGTGAAAAGAGAACGAGGAATAGACTACTTCAACCGAGTTCATGATTTGAAGACGTTGCCATATTTTGATATGATGCAACTGGCACGTCTTAAATTACTATACAGTGAAAAAGATGATAGAGCAAGATGGTTGGAGAAAACGCTCAGATCTGAATTCAGAAGTAAGTGGAAGCTACTCAGGCCTCAGTATCCGAAGATTACAAGATCCAAAGATCGGAGAACAGGAAAATATGTGAAGCGTGTCACGTATCAAGCGCCAAAGGTGCTGGAAAAGATTCCACTTCGCGAGATGCAGACTGGATTTTGGAGAAACTTCAAGTGGTGGTATTATGATTATAGAACCACTGAAGCTGTAATCGTGTTAGAGCACAGAGGTGTTTGGGAAGCTGTGCGAATTTTTGATCCGATGTGGATTAGAAATCTAACAGATGATGATATCTACTCTTTGTATCTGCAACCTATATTCTGCGACGTCAAAGATATGGATCAAGCGTCGCGTTTCAACAAGGTTGTACGTGTATGTTTTATTCACAAGATTCATGCATAAGAGGGCAGATCAAAGAAGTGTTTTGGGAAGCAGCAGATATTTTTTAAAGACTGACGACATAGAATCTAGTTCCTAGGGGGAGTTTGTAGGTGCATTTATGTAGTTACTAGATTCGTATGTAATTAACGTTTATATCAGTCTTTATATTGTTTGGTTGAATATCTATATTGAATGTTTGATTAATTATAAGCTAGAACGTTTACGTTGTTATGAATTAATCAAATCTGTGTTTTTGAAATGTTTAAATGATATTCAAACTCATTCGCACGGATAAGGATGATATCCGTGCGAATGAAGGTTACATTCGCACGAATGAGAAAGTTAAACAGGTTGTTTATTGATATGGTTCATTCGTACGAACGAAAGATGGTTCGCACGAATAGGATCTCGTTCGTACGGATGGGATTACATCCGTACGAATGAAATGCTGGGCCTATATATACCAGTTTAGGGTTCAGCATTACGTAAGGTTTTTAGGGTTTCATTACGTGCGTACTGAATTGCTGCTGCCGGTTTTTCTTGTGTTCCAAATCGTTTATAACACATAAACAATCATCCGAATAGTCTTCCTTAGGTCCGATCTTATCAATTATCATTGGTTTGATCTCGTTTCCGACGGTTACATATTCGCTAGATAATCATTGATCTATTTCCGCTAGGTTAGTGATATAACGTTGACTATAAGATCCGTACAACCCCAACACTTTCATCCATGAAAACCATTACCAAACCCAAAATCCATCACTTCCCGGCTAAACCTGACTCTAACGCGGTATTATCTGCCGTCCGAACTTCTAACATTAACCAAGACTCTTCTATGTACCTAGGGAAGCTAGCCAAACCGTCCCGTATAAACATGAGTCGTTGCCTACCCATCTTACTCCCCCAGGTTGACCAGCCCGTCGGCCTAGGGGAGGGGGGTCTTGGTTGCCTATAAATAATCTCCTCGTATCTCTATTTCAACACACCTCTCATCCTAAATCTCTCTACTTTCTTTTAGTTTTTAGGTTTTATCTTAGTTTTTAGTAAGTGGTAGTTAGGTGTAGAGGAAAGAAGTTTATTCCCTTTCTCGGTATAACAGCGGGTAGTTGGAAAGCAGTCTTGCAGGAATCTTTCCAAAGCTTATACTATTTTTCTACCATCTTATATCATCAAGTTTTCTTCCTTTAATTTCACTTTTTTAACATGTTCTTATTTGATTCTTAGTTTTAATTGGGAGTTTGTGATTAACATGTTTCGCATGATAGAGTAGATTTATAGTTGTTAGTTATGATAAATGTAATGCTATCATTGTAATGATGCATTAAAGTCCATATATAGTTAGTATGTCAATTATATGAGCTCTATAATAAATTTGTGGAGTAGACCTGAATTTGTATACCTTTCCAACGTATTTTGTGGAATAAAATGCATATGTTCAATGATAATTTTAGACGGATGTTGATAATACTCTCCTAAACCGGTATATCCACGGAGCTTTGTTTTCTTCGAGTACGGAAAATAAGAGTAAAGAATGGTTAGGTATATGATTACTTACTATTTACTTATGGAGCAACCTTCATGATACTTACGATTTAAACCTGATACCTAATATAATATAAATGCCTGCTGAATCTTAATTACATGTTCTTTTATAATGTTTCCTTTAGAAAATAGTCTTACTGTTATACTCTATCTAGTCATATGTAAGGTTTAGGTTTTCATATAAAACAACTAATATCATCTATATGTTTTCAATGTGTTAATTTTGTTTTAATATCTTGAATGCGTGAGAATGATGAACACTCTGGTCAACCTGCAACTAAGGCATATCCAACCATCTTCGTGGGGTTTCCCCCGTTCATGTGTGCTTAAACAAGTAATTTTTATATTCATAATTTCCGGTTCTTATTCAAAGTTCTCTCTAAACTCATACATCTTGAATTATGATAGTGTATGATTAAAAATCCATCCAACATTGGTGGATAGATTAACATCTGCCATGTTTTAATCTTGAACAAGCTAATAATGTCATCTACGTATATATAATCTTAAGAGGATGCTCTTTCTAATTCACCATCTCTATGTATTTATAGTTATGGATTTCGGAAAAATATATAATCATGGGCTTAACTTATTTAGAACCCGTGGCCAACTATATATGTGAGTGTGATCTCACATATATAGAACAAATATAAAGAACACCATAACTTATATAGTCGTTTTGAGAGATATTATATAATAAATAAGAAAAGTTACTACAACTCGATATCCTAATTCGATGTTCTTTACAAAGTTGATATCGATTGGTTGTGTGCTTAACATAGATATCGTGAAGTCGTGTGTAATAAGAGATCGATATAATATATTTAATTTCTTCGTTTTAGGACAAATGATATAAGTCGCGACCACTACACCATCATTTAGATAAATTGGAATAAGAAGCAAACAAAAATATTAAATAAAAGAGAGTAATTGATATATTAAATAAAAAGAGAGTAATTAATATGATAGTTTTAATAACAAACTTTTTCATAAAGAGAGTGTATTGTATAAGTGGTTATTGTGGTTTATTTAAAATTATGGATTAAATCCATAAAGACTAGAAAATACATGGATAATCCATATTTCTGAGACTAGTCGTAATATTTAATCCAAATTTTAGACTATTCATGAAATGTTTTATAGGTAACTTTTAACGGATGATCCAAAATGTTTAGCATTTACGAAATTAATTTCGAAAATATGTTCCATACATGTAAATTTTAATTTGAAAAATTAAATCCATAATTTCGAACAAATAGCATATATACCATTTATAAGTTTAAATACAATATTTAAGAAAAATATTTTTTTTCAAACAGATTATAGTCAAAAAAAATAATTTATTTACAAACCACCCATAAAATCAATTTAATAACTTAATTTTTACCATCCATTTGTACGCATACTATTCCAACAAATAAATTTAATAAATTCATTATTTTAAAAACAATAAAAGGAAATTATAAAACAAACCGATTAACTATAGTTTGTTAATTAATTATCCAGCAAGTTTCCTTATGTTACTAGGGTTTCTTCCCTTATTTGTAGCACAATCCTATCCTATATATTCTATAAAAGCACTCTAATGCTAAACCAATTACACAAATACGAAAGTTTCTCAGCATTACATTACTGCTTTATTCCATAGATTTCTTGAAAAGTTAGTAAACAATAATGGGTGTTCATCCGAAATATCGTTATTCAGGCTCTCTTCCGAATGATTCCTCCGACGATGTTCTTGAACCTGTCACGACATCTTCTACTACCAATTCGCCAACCGAAAAAAGGTATAAATATGTCATGTAATATATAATTATTTATACAGATTATATTTATAAAAAAAAGATGGGAAAATCGTAAAAGGAAGGCAGGATTTTTTTTTTTTTTTTTTACAATATCGAAACCAGACTCCAGGGTTTATGTAAAAAGAAATAGTTTGAATACTTATGCATGGATGATATTATAAAATGACGCATAATTATTTACTTAAAACAAGTTAGTTTAACGAAATCATTGAAATAGTTCTGAATCCTTTTCTGTTTTTACTGATAATAGGGAACCGCAAGATTCTCCAACAGAAATCAAACGAATTCGCTTTGCTACTATCAGAGAGGAGGATGATTATTATTATCAAAAGATTCAAGACCTTTTTAAGAAGAAAATGGATTTGTTTGCTGGAGAGAATCGCTTGCGTCCGAAAAAAGCTACAATGAAACGTCCTCGTCCATCTACTGTTCAGGAAGATGAGAATCAAAATAGGAAGATACAAAAGAAGATGGGACGTGGGGCGGTGGTGAAAAACGAGGTAACAGAGAAGTTGGAGAGGTTTATTGCTGGTGAGATGAATGGTTTAGATGCGAAGCTCGTGATTCAAAAGAAATTGTATCCTAGTGATCTTAATCGACACCAAAACCGGTTAAACATGCCTATTAAGCAATTGGAAACTCCAGATTTTTTAACAGCCGAAGAGAAGAAGGATCTAGAGGATAGAAAGAACATCAGTGTTCGACTTGTAGGCCCGACGTTCAAATTGTATGAGAAACCAATGGTGTTGAGGAAGTGGAGCATGAATGAAACCAAGAATTATGTACTAAACACCAATTGGAACAGCTTTGTTATGGAAAACACGAAGTATTTGGAGGAAAACTCATTGATTCAAGTGTGGTCGTTTCGTAAAGATCAGAAGTTGTGCTTTGCTCTTGTTGTGGTGGACAGACCTGATGTGGTAACAGAAGTTGCTTGCTCGATCGATTGAGGACTCACCATCTATAATTCATAGATACGATCAGATTGTTCTTAACAGTTAGATGGATGTACTTTCTATAAATATCGTTGACTGATATTTTAATTAGATTTTGTTTTGTCTTTGATAATTTTCCCTGCTTAGATTAACGTTAATAAATAGTTACACTAATTTGAATTCAAATCTAACAGTTAATATTTTTGAGTTCCTAAAGATGTATGGTAATGATGTTGGTTTTAAATTTCAATCCACTAAATTAAATTTCATTTACATATTAGTCAAATCCAGCATTCTACAACATCGTCTGTATCGATAAATAACGGTCACTAAAACCATGAAAACGAAAACATACTTCACCAATTTTGTCATACTCCCTTCATCAACAAACAAACCATGCAAACTCAAACCCATCCTCTTTTCAAATCACTCCATTTTCAACGCGGGGTCACCCAACCCAACCCACTTGGCCGTCTTCGCTCAGAACCTATCAAAATCATCCAACGTGCAACCAGAACCACCATCATAATATCCGCCACTACACGTGATACTGACCCAAAAAAAGGAGTTGTAATTACGGGTATGGGTCTTGTTTCCGTGTTTGGAAACGATGTTGATACGTTTTATGACAAACTGTTGGCAGGGGAAGGTGGAATCGGGTTAATTGATAGATTTGATGCGTCTGAATTTCCAACTAGATTCGGTGGGCAGATTCGGAACTTTAAATCCGACGGGTATATTAATGGGAAAAATGATCGGAGACTTGATGATTGTTTGCGGTATTGCGTTGTGGCTGGTAAAAAAGCACTTGAACACGCTGATCTTGGTGGCGACAACAACTCTTTGGTTTGTGGGTTCTCTTTGTGTAAATTTTAATGAAGTTGAAGTATATTGAGTCAGCTTTGTGTGTGTTTTTAGGGATTGCATGCTCCCTTTTACGTGAGATTTTGGTTGTGTCATATTGGTTAATTAAGAAAAAAAAACATTTTCATAGCCTCCAATTCACTTAAATAAAATGATTGATTAACAATGTTAGACAATGAATATTTACACTCCTTTAGAATCTTTTGAAGTGATTATGCTTTATAAATCATAGATCATCAAATACATGTTGATCATATTAATAATTTAATTTGTTATATGTATGGATTACTATATATATCTTTGCCTTTAAATAAACATTACAATTTATTAAATTAATAGTATAGCCCCTACGCTATTAGTATTTACAATACATAAATATAGAAACATATAACTAAAGTTAACCCACCCACCCACCCCGGCAGAGCGTACAAGATGTTTCTGAATGTATAGTGAGGGAAGTCTCACTACAACAAAAACAGCTTTTGGCGACGACCGAAAGTCGTCGGGAAAACTGAAATTGTCGTCGCCAAAAGGTTTTCCCGACGACATGTCGTCGGCGATAAGTCGTCGAGAAAAGTTCGTCGGTGAAACCTTTTGGCGACGACAAATGGTGACGACTTGATGGGGCCCACGTTGACTTTCAACGGATTTTGAAATTTTTTTTAGCGACGACATGTCGTCGCTAAAAGATTTTCATTTTTTTTATTAAATTTATTATTTTTAATTATAATTTATTATTAAAATAATTATTTTTTTTTTTTTTTAAAAAAAAAGTGGGTCCCTGGTATTTGACAACGACATGTCGTCGCCAAAGGTCCTGCAGAATTTTTTTTTTACAGCTTATTTGAAACAGCTTATTTTCCAGCTTTTCGCTCATACCGACCTGTACAGCTTATTCAAACAGCTTATTTCCAGAAAAGTTCAAACCCGACAATCGAATATATTAAAGTCATAATCATTAAAACATAAAACAATTATCCGAAATACACAAATAATCCGAAAATTTGATAACGAAACATAATAAAGAAAAACGATAAAATGTATTAAAAAATCTAAAATTGTTCAAACATACATGAATCAATCAACATTGTCTTCATCCGTATCGTCTTCCGTCTCTTCGCTTTGATGATCATCAACTACGGGATAATTTGGCACAACAAAACCCGGGTTTGATGCTTGAAACGCTTGCAAAAATCGTCTCATCTCTTGTTGTACCCTTTGTTCGATCACATTGTCATTTATGTCCATAGTTGATGAACTTGGTTGATTTGATGAAGTTGGTAAAGAACTAGTCGCCGACATAGGTAGCTTTCTCCCCCGTCCACGATTGTGGCCACGACGCACTCCCAAAACCGCATCCATTATGTCCTCCTCACTTGTCAACGGGGATCGAGTCTTCAAATCAACCATTTGCCGCTAAAAAGTTACAAGATATTAATTATTAGTCGCGGTTGATAATATATAACCCATTTGACCCGTTTTTAGTTGTTTGATACTTAAAATTTATGTTTTACCCATATTGACCCGTTTCACCCATGTTAAGCTTTTTACCCGTTACAAAATGTTAATTAATAGTTTCGGTTGATAATATATAACCCATTTGACCCGTTTTTAGTTGTTTGATCCATATATCTTATGTTTTACCCGTTTTGACCCGTTTCACCCATATTAAGCTTTTTACCCGTTTTACTCATTTTACTTACATGCAAAGTTTCCGCTTCCTTGGAAACCCATTCCTTGTTCCGCTTATCGACATGCATTTCCTCATAATTGTCGACATAACTCGGATAATCACGGTTCGGGTCCTCGTCTCGCTATTAACACATTAAATTAAATAATATCAATGAATCAAATTTATCACAACTAATTAAATACATAAAATATTAATACTAATGAATGAAATGCTACTTACCCGATACGCCCTCCTACTAACATAAGATCGACTTCCATGCTTACTTGCGTATTTTTGTTTACTCCTATTTTCGGAGTTCTTCTCTGCACGACTTATTTGACTAGGGCTCGTGACATAGTCTACGAATGGACCCCACAAATGAGGAGGAACTCCGGCCGGGGGATCGTCATGAAGGTGATTAGGATCCTCGTACCCATCACGTGCCACAAAGTAATCCCTCTTGAAATTTGCCTTTGCGTCTTTATATCTCTCTTGACATATCGCCTCCACCCTGGCTCTCACCGTTCTTTCTGAATCTCCGCCATCCAACCACTGCCTCATGTCAAAGTATTTCTACAATTTAAATAATATAGTTAGAACTTTATATTTGATAAACATATAAATATAGTAATCTTTTGAAAGAAACTCAACTCGAATCTCGGGCCAAATCCGAAGCTTCTGATCCTGAGGCACCCTGGCCCAACTCGGGTAATGTTTGGGAAATGTAAAATCCCTAACAATGGACCCGATCAGAGAAATGACCATCTGCCCATACCCACAAACCGGACGTCCCGTCCCCTGGTCACTAACATCAAACTCAACCTTCAACGGTTGGTACTTGTTTTTCTTGAACTCTTCCCGCAAATTGTAACACGTGGTTTTCCCACGTACCTTCGGTTTCGCTGCAAATTAAAATAGAAAAAATTATCAATACAAGAAAACAAAGTCAATAATATAATCTCAAAATACAAAGTAATTATTTCTTACTAACGTGACTCCTTGGTGGATCCCAACTACCACCTGGTGGATCACCACCCGCGTCTCCGCCGTGAGCAACTGATGTCATCTGTAAAACAACAAGTACTAATAACATAATAATGATATATGTATTAAACAAGTAATAATTACAATGATATGTAGATAAATAAAGACATAAATAATATAATTAAACCAACAAATCAATAACGATTTCATTCATAAACATACAATTTCTAAACATACAATTCATATTCATATTCATATTCATATTCATATTCATACACTTTTCCAATTCATATTCATATTCATATTCATATCTCTAAACATACAATTCATATTCATATTCATACACCTAGATAACACATTTCCAATTCTAAACATACAATCTATAAATACATTTCCATCATACAATTCTAAACATACAATTCTAAACATACAATCTATAAATACATTTCCAATTTATAAAAAAGTCTAACCTTTAAAAGAGGAGGTAGGAGATAACACCGGAAAAATCACACCCTACAATAACATAAATACCCAAATCAATAACATAACAAATTACAACCCTTAAAAAATCCATAAATAGCTTAATTTTAATAAATAAATAAAATGTAATACCTAGATATGGTGGTGGTGGCGGGTATATGGTGGTGACGGGTATATGGTGGTGGTGGCGGGTATATGGTGGTGGTGGCGGTTATATATGGTGGTGGTGGCGGGTATATGGTGTAGGTGATGATATTTGAGGGATTTTGTGAGATTTATGGTGTTTGGGTGGTTTGATGATGGTGGATGATGAATAATTAACAAAATAATTGCAAAATCGCCGGTTGGGGTTTGAGAGATTTGTGTTTGTGTTTTTGTGTTTGTGATAAATGATAGTTAGAAAAGGGATAAAATCTGCGCAGACCTTTCCCGACGACATTTCCCGACGACAAGTCGTGCCTAAAACCTAGTCGCGGGAAACGAAAAGTTTGAGGGGAAAAGTGTTGACTTTTTTTTGACCACATTTCCCGACGACATGTCGTCGCCAAAACCCTATGGCGACGACATATTTTGATTTTTTTTTTTTTTTTCCTGTTTTCCATTTTCATTAAGATAAGAAATTGTAAAATAATAATGTATATTAATTAAAATAAGCCCTAACTTTTCGTCGATGCTAACTCATTTGTCAAATTCGGTGGTCTTGAAACTCATACACGACTTAAATCGACACTTATTACACCCGCATTAGATGTTCTCCGAAAATCATATCTTAAAACTCATAACTATCTAGTAGCACATCATATCTTAGTTGCATCACGTTTTCGTTTCTCACCCATTAGATGTTACACATTATATAGTGTGATTGTTGATTAAAACCGGTTACACATTTGATTGAATTGTAATCGAACAGTTAATGATGTACGTAAAGGGATAGTAATTATCATTACTATCATATCATTGTTGTCGAAGTTTAATGATCGACCGATTTAAGCCTATATTTGTGTCAATAGAACCACTTACTCGATTGAATGATATCATTGCCAATTGTGTAACACACTCGAGATGCAATGATTCGTAATGTTGTTGATTACATGTAAAAAGGACTTTTAATAAAACCGGTTACACATTTGATTGAATTGTAATGATCGATATGATTTATGGTATAATCGAACAGTTAATGATGTACGTAAAGGGATAGTAATTATCATTACTATCATATCATTGTTGTCGAAGTTTAATGATCGACCGATTTAAGCCTATATTTGTGTCAATAGAACCACTTACTCGATTGAATGATATCATTGCCAATTGTGTAACACACTCGAGATGCAATGATTCGTAATGTTGTTGATTACATGTAAAAAGGACTTTTAATAAAAACCGGTTACACATTTGTTACTTAAACTCTTTACGCCTCTTTAAATCTTACTATATACTATATATAAGTATGAGTATCTTTATAAACGTCTATCTATCTTCAAAGTACACATATATTTTCAATATCCAATCGTAATCTTAAAACCTAATGACAAAAGGACTTATCTTTTATCAAAACACGTTTGTAACTTAATTCCGAATGACTTATTATTTAAAGTATTTCAAACGTCTATAATACCTATTTATCATTATTATTTGAAATATTATACAAATCAAACATAAGTAAAGTATGTAATTATTAATATAACAATTTATTATAAATATATAGATATAATACTATAATTATTACAATACAAATTATATATTACTTTTTTAAATAATATTTCAATTTCATATTACTTTTTCAAATAATATTTAAATTTTTAATGGATATAAGTATATTTAAAAAATATATATATATTTTCTAAATAAATTATATTTAAATTAAATATAATTTAAAATAATATTTAATTATTATTATTTATTTCAGATTTTTTTATTAAAAAGATTTTTTAAATTAATTTTAATTAAAATGATATTTAATTATTAATTTTTTTTATTAAAAAGGTAATTATTTTAATTATATTTTTAAATGATATTTAATTATTAATTTTTTTTTGTCGCCAAAAGTAATATATTTTTAATTTTTAATTTTATTATTAAATGATATTTAATTATTAAATTTTTTTTTATTAAAATAGTTTTCCCCACGACATGTCGTCGCCAAAAGTGGCGCGGGAAATTATTTTCATATTCGCGCCAATATTTTTACACGACAAAAAAAAATATATATATAATAAACGACATGTCGTCGGGAAAAGTCTCGGTCGTTTTTTTGACCAAAAGAAAGTCAAAAAAACCAAATTTTTGTCGTTTAGTGGGAAATGTTATAATTCTTGTAGTGTCTTTTGGTAAATATGTCTTTGGAACAAGAAGCACACGAACTTGTCTAATAAAAAAAAAATTTCTAATAAAGTGTAATCTATTTCAACAAAACATGTGAGGCTTATTTGAGCCGATATAGAGCCTTTAGAAGCCGACATGCATGGTTGGGAAGGAGGCATTAATTAGCATATCCGGAAGGTTGTTTAAGATACACAACCTCATATAAGTCGCATATGTAAAGCGTTATTGATATCAAGTTGATGAATAGGCAAAGAACGGGAAGGAAAAAAAATACCAAGCACAATATTAATGGTGGCATATTTGAATATAGTAGAAAACGTCTCATCGTAGTCTAAACCAGGTTGTTGGGAAAAACTTTGGCGACAAGACGGGCTTTGTATCGTTGAAACTGACCGCTATTGTCAATTTGTGACGAAAGAGCTGACAAGAGCCAACATCTCAAGAGGGACGTGGAACTATCTCCCATGCATGTATCATTCATATTTAGTGCTAACATCTCTTAATCCATGAAATCTTTATAGTTTGGGTCTCATAGATCGTGTGCATAAGATCAAGGGATATGCGAATGAGAACATATAAATTTATCATGTGAGGAGGTCGCCAGTGTTCGGTCTTAGACCGAACCGTCATTGGAAGAGACGCGGTGTTAAGTAGCTAAAATGTAGGATCTGAGTCGAATTGAGGATAAGCCACGTTGGCTTGGCCGAGAGTCTATGAGATACTATTGGATTATAGAATCAATTGAGTTGTTACATATTACTGAACATAATACAAATATATACATCACAATACAAACTATGGGTTGTGCCCTAACATATCTAAACGGGCTATACAAGCCATGGTCCAATATGTCTAATATGCCCCGCATTTTGAGCGGAAAAAGGTTGTCGAACGCTCAAGCTAGATAGAAACTCATAAAAGAGCGGAAAAGGTAGGCCTTTGGTGAAGATGTTGGTATACTAATAGCGAGAGGGAACGTGAAAAACTCGAACTTGTTCGGCTGCCACTTTGTCCCGGACAAAGTGGATGTCTATCTTAATGTGCTTAGTTAACGTTATCACAGAAAACAATGGTAGCGGTGATTCGGTTATGTATCTCTCCAAGAAGATTGCGTAACCAAGATGTTTATCGCGACTGCGTTAGCGACACCTCTGTATTCTGACTCAGCACTGGAGCGTGAAACTGTGTGTTGTCGCTTAGACGACCAGGATAATAAGTTGGACCCCATGAAGATACAATAACCTGAGGTAGATCGCCGCGCGATACTGGACACCCCCCCTCCCCCTAGTCCGCATCAAAGTAGGCGGTGAGCTGAGATGTTGGAGATGTGTATAACTGAAGGTCATGCTCAATAGTGCCACGAACGTAGCACATGATGCGCTCGAGAGCCTGAAGATGTGGTTCCCGAGGGTCATGCATGAAAAGGAAAATCTATTGAATTGCGTATGCAAGGTCCGGGCGTGTGAATGTCAGATATTGTAATGCCCTTCGCAAGACTACGGTATAAAGTGGGATCCGAAACAGGAGGGCCTGAAGATCCAAGCTTGGAGTCCATATCAACAGGCGTCCTGTTGGGGTTACAGTTAAGCATATGTGCCCGCTCGAGAAGATCAAGGCATATTTCTGTTGAGATAGAAACATGCCTTGTAGTGTGCAGGTGACCGAAATACCCAAAAAATAGCTCAAATGTCCCAAGTATGTCATATCAAATTCCCGACTGAGAGAGGCAATAATCCGCTGAAGTAGAGTAGTAGAGGATGCCGTGAGAAGTATATCATCCACATATAATAGTACATAAGGTAGATAAGAAGTCTCCCATCCATGTTTAAATATAAACAAAGAAGTGTCTGTACGACTGTGAACAAAGCCAATGCGAAGAAAATATCTAGTGAACCGCTGAAACCAGGCACGTGGTGCCTGTTTTGGGCCATATAAAGATCGTTGAAGAAGACAGACATGATCATGGAATCGCGTATCCACAAAACCACGTGGCTGGTGCATATAGACGGTCTCTCAAGAGTACCATGAAGAAAAGAATTCTTAACGTCTAGTTGGTGGATCGGCCAGTTTCTCGAGATGGCGAGAATGATAACATTGCGTATAGTTGATGGTTTGACAACCGGGCTAAATGTCTCATCGCAATCTACCCCTTGATGTTGGCTACGACCATTCGCTACAAGTCGCGCTTTATATGGACTGATCGAACCATTCGCATGACACTTAACCTTGAATAGCAATATGAAGTTAAATACATTCGCACCTGCAGGCTTTGGGACAAGTTTCCACGTATTATTTTAATAAGAGCTTTATGTTCATCTAGCATGGCAGATTTCCATTGGGTTTGGTTTAGGGATTGGCGATATGATTTCGGGAGTGGGTGATAGGTAGTGGTGTGTAGGTTTAGGCGTTGAATTGGTTTGAGATGTCCTAGGCGGGTACGTGTGTTCATATGATATTGGGTGATGGGTGGAATCGCATTGGGTGGTTAGGGATCGGGTTCGGGGGATGGATGTGGTTCGTGTTCAGGGGAGATGGGTGGGGCGGGCGATGGTGTTTGGGCCGGTTCAGGTGAGATGGGCGGTTTTGGGATTGGTCCTAGAGGTGATTGGGCTTGGAATGGGGTGAGGTTTTTGTGGACTCACGGTTGAAGGAGATGGCGTAATAGGTGTAGTGGCAGTAGGAGAGAGTGGGGGGGTGGGTATAGAGGCAGTAGGTGTAGTGTTGGAGTGTATGGAGGGAGTTACGTGAGAGGTTAGGGAATTGGGGTAGTCTTCCTCAAGAAAGGTGTAGGATCTATGTGCGGATGTTGATTTTGGTGCAAATGGGAATACAGTTTCATCAAATGTAACATGGCGAGAGAGGATAATCTTCTTAGTTTTGAGATCAAGACACCGATAGCCTCTATGATTGACAGGATAACCAATGATGATACAAGGGGTAGAGCAGGGTTCAAGTTTGTGTTTGGTATGAAGATGAGGATAGCATAGACAACCAAAAACACGAAGATGTTTGTATGGTGGGGGGGGGGGGGGGGGGGGGGTTTGAAAGAGTTTTTGAAAAGGTATATCATTATTTATCGCAATGGAGGGCAAGATATTGAGAAAATGAGTTGTCATGTGGAGGTGCTTCAACCCAATAGATTGGGGGTAATCGAGCTTGAAACAAAAGAGTACGAATGAAATTATTTATTGTGCGAATCATTCGCTCGGATTTGTCGTTTTGTTGAGATGTTTTGGGACAAAAAAAACGAAATTAAATGCCGTGTGTTTCAAATAAGTTATGTAGTGCATGGTTATCGAATTCACCGCCGTGATCGCATTGTAACGCTTTTGTTTCGCTGTTAAATTGGGGTTTTAACATAAGAGCGAATAATAAGAAATTTTGAATAAACATCACTCTTTTTACGCAAAAGAAACACCCACAAGAAATGAGAGAAATGATCGACAAAAATTACATAATATTTTATTCTCGTGATACTCGAAATTGGGGAAGTCCATAAGTCCGAGTGCACAATGTCAAAAACCGACTCAGCAGATGATAACGATGATTAAAAGGGTAACATAACATGTTTACCAAGTTGACACGCATTACACAAGTTTTGTGACCTTAAATTATTGCATGAAATTAAATTATTTGAAACTAAAATGCGTAAAGTATCGTGTCTTGGGTGACCAAGTATTTGATGAAATGTGTCTCGACTCGATGAAAGAAACGCCATAGCAAGTGAAGTGACGGGGTACAGGTCTCCGGTGCTGTCACATCTAAGAAGATTTGTTCGTGTCTGAGGGTCCTTCACAATAAAACCAAAAGGGTCAAATTCAATGGAGCAGTTATTATCTATGGAAAACTGGCGAACCGATATGAGGTTTTTAATTATTTGAGGTGTGATGAGAACATTATTAAGTTTTAAAGGACGGGTTGGAGTTTTTAAGTAAGTGTGTCCGGTATATGTTACGGGAATTGTATTTCCATCGCCAACCATAATAGATGAAATAAAGCTTTTATTAAAAATAGTATCGAGACTACCTGAGTTGGATGCAAGATGTGAAGTCGCCTCGGTGTCCATGTACCACTCACTCGCACCGTGATCGTTGAAGCTCATGTTAGAAAATGCTTGAAGAATAGTTGTTGGTTCATCGCTTGGAGTAGCTTGAGTGTGATATGCAGCGGCTGTCGGGTAAGAAGAACTCGGGTGAGTGTAATACCCTAAAAATTTAAAGAGTTGAAATTTACAAACTAGTTATATTATTAATAGGTTATATTATTAATAGTAATTCCCTAAAAAAAAATTTGGATATTAATTTTCATTAGTTAATGATTATAGTAAATAAGATAATTAGATATATTAATAATAATAAAGACTACTAAATTATAGCTTGGCTTTTCATCTTTGTAGTCGGTTACAAACAAAAAAAAAAATGATAATATGGTATCACATACTATTTTGAAAGCATAATATCAATATTATAACCAACAATTGAAGGGGAAAAAAAAGATAAAGAAATCTCACCGTGGAATGATTGGGAGAACAAGAATTTTGGCCTTTGGTTAAAGGAGCAAATTTGAATAAATTATTGTGGTTTAAGGTAAGATAACATCATCTATTTATCTTGTTCAAAGAATTTACTAGTATATTTTATTTTTCTACAGATATCTTGAAAGAGAAAAATTGGTTTTTGTTGAAATTCAAAGTATCCTCGTATAATTACATATATATGTTTATAGTATACAAATCTCCAATAATACATTTTATTACTAAATTCATAATAGTATAATGAATAATATGAGATATTTTTCTACTAAATCTTTTAGTTATTTCATCACCTTTTAGTTTTAAAATATTTGAAATGGTTAGTGACAACACTTATTAATATTAGATGATGTTAAAGATTGCAAATTGTGTCAATTAATAAAAGAAAGTTGTAAACAAATTAGGAGTTTAATACCAATCAAATATAAATATAAGTATATGAGACAATTATAAAATCGAAGACTAAAGGGTATTACATGCTCCCTCTTCAAATATGTTTTGTGCTCATACCTTTGTATTTGTTAGATTCGATTCGGTGATCGCATTATTTCGATGGTCCTTTCGTGTTTGCAATCGTGGTTATCGGAAATAAGGTACGGATATTCCGAGTCTCTTTTAATTATGTTTCTCTTGTTCGTATTATTGTTGGTACGGATATTCTATACATTATATGTATATTTGGTGTCTTGTTCGATTGATTATTTGTTATGTTGATTATTTTGATAGTACGGATATTCTTAGTCTCTTTTAACTATTTTTATCTTGTTCGTATAGTTGTTTGTACGGATATTCTATACATTATATGTATATTTGGTGTCATCTTTCGATTGATTATTATTGTGATTATTGTTACGAATTTTCGATACATTTATATGTATATTTGTTGTCTTCGTTTGATTGATTATTTGTGATATTGATTATTTTGATTCTATGAACATTCTTAGTTTTCTCTTTAGTATTCATTTCGTTCGTGCTCATTCGATATCTTATTTGCCTCAGTTTGATTCATAAGTTATTATATTGATTCATATTTCATTCCATACGTCTTTGTTTTGATATATAAGGATTCTTAATTCTTCTTATATGTGTTTCTTTTAATCATTTGTACGAATATTTTATCTCTTAATAAAAATCAATTGTTTGTAAAATGATATTTAAATGTGTATCTTAATCTTTCTTTCGATTCGTATATATTCTTATTGATTTCCTATTTCTTTAAATACATGTTTCCTTTGATTATTGGTACAAATTCTTTCTTCTTATCATATGTGTATCTCTTGACCGTTTGTACAAATTTCCTATAAGTCTCTTTGAAAATCTTGTTGAATGATTTGAAATATTATTGGTATGACATGTATGTTTGCATAAAAGTTTGTTTAAGTTTTGTTTTGAAATCATAATACTTTATTTTTTATTATTTGGTGTGCTAACGAGAATTTGTGATCATGTGTAGATTTGAAAATGAGTAAACGAAAAGTATTTTATGTGTCAAAAACCGTGTCTTGAAAACCCACCAAAAACAGCCCCTAAAACAGTCCCGAATCAGCTCCCGAAACAGCCCCGAGACAGCCCCGAAAACAGCCCCTAATATGTCTCAAAACAGCCCCGAAAAGTCCCGAAACAACTCGGTAAAGAACACGTGTATTTTGGTAATTGGTACGGTGATTCGTATAAAGTGTCACTCATTCCGTGTGGCTTTACATGTTCCGATAAGGACCCGTTAAGTTATTATTTCGTAAATAGATTGATAATGTTGTCATGGTGACTCGTGACAATATTAGAACGAACGGTTGGGTAGACACGTGATTTTCAAAATAAATAAAATGTCACATTGTATAATATTTTATGTTTATGGTTAAACTACTTTACGCACATTATAAATAACTTTTTAAACATATTTTGAAGTCTATTAATCACGTAAAAGTATTTTGAAATTTGTAACATATAAGTCGGTTAAAACGGTTTTGTAAGATATGCCTAAGAGTAACCTATCCATGGAGGTCCCATGGGCGCGTTATTGTGACACCAATAATGTGGCATCGACCGTAGCGGTGTATTTTGCTATATCTACGGCGTCTCTTTTTGTTTACCCGGACTGTGGTAAGGCGCACTAAGTATTATTTGTTATAAGAGGCGTATGGATCGATCCTAGGAACTTTGTGTGTTTGATGGTGGACGTTTATCGTAGTGTCATACGAAACGTCTGCACCTTTTGGAAAGACTAGTGGTATGTGTTACCCTAGGATTTCATTTGATATTTGTTACCTATTTGTTTGACTCTTGGTGCATTATTTTACGAAATTTGGCTTTCTAAAATGTGAATATATGTGATTATTACTTTGATATACTTGACTTTGGGTATTGTGAAATATTACATATTTGTATTTTTGCTTTGAAAATAAGTTTCGTTTGAAAATAAGTTTTGTCTTGTAACTTTATATTTTAAATAAGTTTTGTATTTACTTATTATGCATGTCATACCTATTCCGTGTCATTTGTATATATCTGTTCACTGAGCATTCGCTCAGCCGTTTTCCATTTTTCTTTCTTAAACGGCAGGTACTCAGTGGCTTTGGGGAATGGGGCCGAGCGTAGAGAGATTAAGGATTTAGAACGCTTCCTTTAGAATATTTATTATCTTTTAGTACCTCATTTTGGAAATTTGTCTTTTGAATATTCGGTTTGCTTTTGCATAAGTTTAACGCCCTTTTTGCCTTTTAAGTTCCTTTTGATATCATTTTGTATGCTTTGTAAGATCAGGGCGTTACAGTGAGTGTGTCCCGAAGGTTGGGCAGATGGAGCGGGGAAAGCGGGCGGGTGACTCGTCTGGGACTGGATCGGAGCAGAGGACCCGGTCGGGTATGGGGCGCTAAAGTGAGCCGATGGATACTGACCTGGGTCATAAGCTGTTGGGCCTCCCTTGTATTGGGCCTTATGTGGTTTGGTGGACTGCATGAAATTCCTAGATGCCCCAAAATTGGAAAACTTGTTGCTGCTACCGGGAGAACCGTAGGGGTTTGTTGCCTTCCTTCGATGGCCATGACTAGTAGTGTGTATATAACGACACTTGTCACCAAACCTACAAAAATCTCTTTGAAAATTACGACAGAGATCATTGAAGTTACAGCGAGGTGGAGCATTGTGTTTTACGTGCAACACGGTGGCGGAGGAAGAATTGTCTTGATTAGCCACTTGATGAGATGTTCGGTTCAATATTGTCTCCTCCATTTCAAGCAAAGAATGAGTGTCAATAAAGGAGGGAGGAGGTTGGTGGATTTGAAGCACAGTTGCAAAGGTCGTGTATTTGGCTGAAAGACTATTGAGAGTGTGCATGACCAAAGTAGCATCATCGACTGGTTGGTCCATGTTATCGAGTAGATCGGAGATAACCTTGATTTTGTGACAGTAGGTGGACACATTAAGATCCCCCATCGTGATGTTTCGTAGGTCATCTTGGAGTTGCATTGCCCGATATTTTTTTTTGTTTTGAAACAAATCATGGATCGCTTTCCACAATTCTTGTGCGGTCTCGCTCTTCTTCATTACGATCTGCAAAATGTGTTTGCTTATGGTGTTGTATATCCACATCTTTACTAATGTGTCTCTTTTTAGCCATGCTTTATCATCCTTTCCTTTAGGCAAGATGGTGCCATCAAGAAAACCTTCCGCTTCGTTCGTGATACAAGCATTTCAAGAAATTTTTGCCATGTTGTATAGTTCATGTCTTCTAGGTCAAGCGTGACCGGGATGTGAGCTTTTATATTTGTGAGACCATGAGATTTTTCGGATGGTCCAGCTTCCATAATGATCAATTTTGCTTTAGGGTCTATGTGATGATGATCGAATAATTTTAGGTTTAGGTGACGGCAGAATGTTTTAGGGTTTTGGGATTGATTGTCGATGCATGGATTTGAGGAGGGAAGTTAGGAGAGCTTTTTCAGCTCTGATACCATATTGGATTATGGAATCAATTGAGTTGTTACATATTACTGAACATAATACAAAAATATACATCACAATACAAACTATGGGTTGTGCCCTAACATATCTAAATGGGCTATACAAGCCATGGTCCAATATGTCTAATAGATACTAGTTGGTAGTGCCGAGATATGACACAAACTTGAGCTATGTGGTTGAGGGGTTGGATTCGAGCTAGATGGATGGAGTGAGAAGGAGTCGAGACGTTGTTCGTCTGGAATAGAAACAATAAGCTAAAACGAGGGGAAATAATACATGACCCATTGATATTCCTCCTTACGGATCTTAGCTTATCAAATATAAGATCCTAGATCTTGTATTTGAATCCTTCACTCTAAAGATAGCAGCAATATCAATAGATGGATGTACATGGTGATGAATAATAGTAGAAATCAACGATTGATATTATAAATGCTTTACGTATCTATTACAATACGAATAATGATCAATACAATTGATTTCTATGATGTAAACCTCAATGAGGACTCTCAAACTACGACACTACTTAAGAACAACGACACTAGTCGTCTTGGAATGAGAGCCCTGCATTTATGATCTCTAGGTTTGCTATTTATAGGCAAACCTTAGTGAGAATGGAATTGTCGCATGGACACTAAGGGACACTACTGCAAGATACAAAAACCGATTACAACTCGATCTGAATATAACTTTAATACACGACATTTTAAACAAGAATTTATACAAGATAATTGCAAACACATAAATGTGCCAACACCCCTGGATCTAGGGACAAATAAGCGAATTAGGATATGTGTCATCAAACGGATTAGGATATGTGTCATCAAGAAAACGTTATACTCAGAAATGGATGGTGACGTGTGAAATAATGAATAAGGAAAATTAGTTTCATCAAACATAATGTGACGGGAGATAATAACTTTTCGAGTAATTAAGTCAAGCAATGGTATCCTTTGTGATCATTGGAAGGACCGAGATATACATAAGTGGTTGATCTTGGAGCGAGTTTGTGGGGTGAAGTTGTGGTTGGATTGGGATACCATAAGCAACCAAAAACTCGAGGGTGAGTATTCCTAGGAAAGATATCGAAAAGAATTTCAACTGGTGAGAAAAAATTGAGTATGGTGGCTGGCATCAAATTTAATGTGTGAACCATGGTGTGTCTAGGAACTCATATGATGGAGCTTTGTTAGTAGAAAATTAAGCGAAAGGGAATGATGAATCGTAAAAAATGATACATCCGAAAATGATAATTTTCTTCTTATTGAGGTCAAAAACGTTGGCTCCTTGTTGGTTGTAAGAGAACAATAAATATGAATGGGGTGGTGCGAGGAGCGAGTTTGTGTGGTGGAAAATATGGGTAACCGAACAACCAAATGTGCGAAGATGAGTATACCGATGACATTTTTAAAAAAGGTAGGGAAATGATATTAAGAATATGTATGATCATCTGTAGTGCTTCGACGCAAAATTATGGTCGAGGATGTCCTTGAAAAAAGCAGATGGCACACAACATTGTAGATGATCGAATCATATGTTGTTTATCATTTTGTTATTAATTTCGTAGGCAAGAAAATTGAAATTGGATGCCATTGGTGGTGAATAGATAATGATTGGTTTGTTGTCAAATTTTCCACCTTTATCACACTGAAAAACTCTAATTTTACATTTAAATTGAGTGTGTACATATGCACGAAAATGTAAAAATTTGGAAGATGCGTTGGATTTTCGGTGAAACGGGTACACCCAGAGAGAATTGATTGTAAGATATATCGGGTTTATATGCGATGATCCTGGATTTCTCTGTGTATCGTGTTGATTCACTTTCCGTATTAAGTATTTCGACCCTATCAATTGATTGGGTTGCAGAAATCCTAATCGGGATAGTACAAAGAGAATTGTCAATTTGTGTTCTAGGCACCAGAATCACAAATCGTAAAAATAAAGGAATTGATTAGAATCGTCTGTCAAATTGAGACTTATTTATCTGGTTTTGGAAGACATATAATATGACGGTTTTAAGGCAGTTACCGACGGTTTTCAGACAATTATAACTGTCTGAAAACTGCCCCAAAAGTTGGGAAAAAGGCGGGAAAAATTAAGTTCCAGCTTAATACTCATTTGTAAGATATAGTGGGATCCCAGCAAGGGGCTCTGCCCCTTGACCCCGCAAGGGGCGCTGCCCCTTAACCCCTGCTTTACCGTCTTGGTTGAGTTCATATTAGCTCAACGAGTGTGCACTCCACACTTCCCCTAACTCGTATCCGAGCTGAATATGAAGTCACATCAATCTCTAGTAAATCACATTACCTAAATGACCGTCGATGACACTAAAATCACCAACATTGATTTGGGTCACAAACATGTCACAATAAAGTCGGCATGAGTGGGTGACGTTAGCAAAAGCATTATGAAGTTATCAGATGAACAACAGTTAGCGGTGAAGCAGTGTTTCCCGACGGCATACCGGTGGTTTGGGAGGTAAGTTGCGGTAGCGTACAACTAACGGCGGTTTTGAATTTTGACCAAAAAAAATCCATATCATGTCAGAATTGCTTAAGGATCACGTCTATGGTGGTCGAGGTGGTTCTTAACGCCCAAGTAGGTAGCACTGGCACGTGGGGAGTTTTACAGCAACGAAAATGTGTCATTTGTTGGGTTTGCTCGGTTTTTCCTCACGGTTTAAATGAATGTAATGGTGAGGTCCGCTTTGCTACGTAATGATGAAGATATGATGTGTTGCTAAATAGGTGGTTACCAGCTGAGATTTTGTAGCGACGGTAGGAGAAAGGGAGAGGAAAACGAAATGGTTAAGAGCACATAGGGCATAGGCTCTATAATACCATAAAGCACGGTAGGTGCGTTTATCGTTTATTGCTTGGGTACAATACAAAACATTCTACTCTATAAATAGAGATAGCTACGCCTAAACCCTAGGGCCTAGAAGCTCGATGGGTTTAACATCGGGATAAATCACTAAATGGATTAATCTAATATACACACTAATACATTTCACTTTATGCAATGTTAATATCACTTAACATAATCAGGTTTGACCTGTTATACCAAATAAATATGCTTGCTTGTAAATTAGTATACTCAATTCGTTGCAGAAATCTACACAACTTAGTTAATTATTATGTTTATACTATATCTATTTGCAGATTGATAAGAAGCGTGCTGGTGTGCTTGTTGGAACAGGAAGAGGAGGTATTACCACAAATTCTGTAGCAATTCAGAATCTTATCGAAAAGGGTTACAGAAAAATAAGTCCTTTTTTCATTCCTTACACCATTACAAACACGGGTTCTGCTTTGCTTTCTATTGATCTTGGATTTATGGGACCAAATTACTCCATTTCGGCTGCTTGTGCTACCACAAAGTGTTGCTTTTATGCTGCTGCAAATCATATTCGAAAAGGGGATGCTAATATAATAATTACTAGTGGCACTGAAGCCACCTATACTCCCATCGCATTGGGTGGTTTTTTTTGGCATGTAGAGCGCTTTCTCAAAGAAATGATGATCCACAAACGGCTTCAAGGCCGTGGGAGTGACCAGTGGCGGATATAGAATTTACAAATAGGGTATGCACTGCAAAAAAATTTCTTTGAGAGGGTATGCACACTATGTTTTTTGCCTTATAAAAAACTATTTTCACAAAATTTAGCACTACTAAAAATTTTTATAGGGTATGCATGTGCATACCCTATTGTCAACACACATCCGCCCCTGTGTAGGACAAAGATAGTGATGGGTTTGTTATGGGTGAAGGTGCTGGTGTTTTGGTATGTTTTCTTTTAGAACAGTTATTTTCTTTTAACAAAATAAGAAAATAGTAAGTGGCTTTTTGAATTTATGGTTTAAAAGTTTTATATGATAATGATATTGAATAATTAGAATTAGAATTAGATTAGAATTATGTTGGAGCATACATGTTTTTTGCTTGTATCTTGTACATCAAGTTAAAGTGTATTTAGATGGAGTTGTAAAAAGAAATGAGTGACGCGAGCGACACACATGGTGCCGCCACGACACACATGGTGCCGCCACGACACTCATGTTGGTAGTCCGTCTACAACCGTGTTAACTATTCATCACTAATTTTACCAAAAAAAAAAATCATAATAAGGTTTAAAACCTTGTTTTAAATAGAATTATATTCCAAATGGAATAATTAAAACTCTATTACTCAAACGACTATTTACGTTTTGAATAAAGCGATATTCCAAAACGATTCGTAAGTATTTTATTTTCCTAGACCGTCAAATAAATTATTACATATAAATTTTATGGGTTTAGAATCAAAAAGCGCTTTTACGCGAAAGCGTTACATATAAACACGACGGTTTATAATGTTTCATACGCATATAAAACATTAAACGAAATACTTAACACTTTGTTAAGCATGTTTCGTCTTTAACAAGTTGTTTGTTCAAACAACGTTTGAATTGTCTTTCTACACCAATATTGGCTTTGAGCATGAACCGTACTCGTTTAATCTCTTCAAATTGACTAAATTCATAAAT
>CAJVGC010000001.1:65309585-65354538 GCA_910822075.1 Senecio squalidus | reverse complement strand
TTTAGGTCTTTGGTATTCTAATGATGACAATTTGAATTGTCTGCTTTCAGTGATTCGGACTATGGAGGTGCAAGAAGGATGCTAAAAAACTTCAGGAGGGTGTCAGTTTCTCGGAACGAGACTCAACATGGCAGTGCAAGAAACAGACCGCTGTAGCATTGTCCACGTGTGAGGCTGAATACGTAGCTGCGGCTAGTTGCTGTCTCAGGTTATCTGGATTCAACAACAATTGCGGGGACTACGGTTGTCTTCTCAATACTCCTATTATGTTGATAATTCTGCTGCCATAGCTGTCACTAAGAATCCTGTACACCATCCTAAAACCAAACACATAGGCGTAAAATATCATTTTATACGTGATTGTTTTTGAAAAACATCTAATTGACGTAATTCATATCGAAACGATGTTTCAAAAGCAGATATTTTACAAAGGCCTTCGATAAATCTAGGTTTGGATTTTTACTATTAGAAAATGGTGTGTTTAAGAAAAGTGATGTGATCAAAGAGGACGAAAAGTCAGACAAGTAACCGCTCTCGTTTTGTATACTACGTTAATTTTTAGTTCTTTAATTTTAGTTTCGTTTTTCTTCTTTTACTTTTATAAAATTCAAAAATACAAAAAGATTTTATTTTTAGCATTTTAGGGGGATGAAATAGTTAGTTAGTTAAAAAAAAAAAAAAAAAAAAAAAAAAAAAAAACAGGGGAAGTGAGGAAATACTGAGCTAAACTGAACATGTAAATTGTCAAAAGTATGCTGAATGTAATGTTTAACATGTCGGTTGTAGGATATATTGGTAGACTTATCTCACTGAAACTTGACGAAATTAATCATTTTTCAAATGGTTGTCGCAGATATCAAGTATATTTTAAATCTTTATGGATATGTCTCAAAGACTGTCTAAATGATATCTGGAGATCAATAACAATTGAGAACACTGAAAACAACACAAAGCGGTCGAAATTAAATGTTTAATGTATTTTAATTAGCTTTTGTTTTGTAGTGTTTGTGGCTTTTCGCTGGATTGATTCGAAAATAATAAATATTGGGTGTAATATCAGAAAATAAATACAGTATGTCAGTAATATTTTGTCGCAATTAAGGGCCACTCCAGTGATTGTGGAATAACATTCTTGAATGTTTTGATCTATATAATTGAAATAATTAAAAAAAAAAAAAAAAAAAAAAAAAAAAAAAAAAAAAAAAATTAATAATAATAATATCGCAATAAGAGATAAGAAACAACTTCAAAAATACCTTGATGGATGAACAGAAGTATAAGGTCGAAAGAAGATCATACTTCGGCTATTCCAAATAAAGGGTGAAGAAGTACCTAAAGACTTCACAAATATCTTGATGGATGAACAGAGTTATAAGGTCGAAAGAAGATCATAACTCGGCTATTCCAAATAAAGGTTGAAGAAGCGCTTATTCTCTGAGTGATATTCTGTTTCAACGATCAAGAATCACTGGCCCTTATTGCATGCGTAGTTGATGTAATACTGACATACGAAATCGATATTATGATATTACATCTAATGTTTGTGAAAATAGACTTGAAAAGGCTGAAAAGTTAAGAGGACAAATACACAAACATACTTGCAACTCTAATTATGATATAAATTTGATGACTGTTAAAAATTCAAATTGTGTGTTGTTTTCTATGTTCAAAATATTGGGAGATCTTAGCGAGATAACCATTTTGGAAAGAAAAAGTGTCAAGTGAATGTTTGTTTAAGTTTAAGAGGACAAATATACCAATAATCGTCAACTGATATGTTAACCGTTACTACAAAATTGAATGACAATGCTATGTTTCAGTATCAGTCTGATCCCTTATTCGAAAAAACACAAAAAGAATGTGAAAATTTCAGTTTTATTTAATTGTTATTTCAGTAGTTTGTTGTAGTTAAAATTTCCTTGATTCATCAAAACAGAAAAGTACAAAAAGATTTTTAATTTTTAGTTTTAGTTTCTCTTTAATTTTAATTTTATTTCTGTTAGTTTCTAAGGTTACTTGTCGTGACTTGAGCTCTAAAGTGAAACTGAATTAATTTGTATAGTCTTGATTGTTGACTAAGTGGTTTGGTTTTTTGATATCGGAATTGCACTAAACGTTTATTCTTTCTGAAATTGATGATCTCTATGTATCTAACGTTTAATTGGTGTTGATTTTGAAGAGAAGTGAAAATTTAAGTTTGTGAACTCAACAGCTCATTCGTGCGGATGTACGTTACATTCGTACGAACCAACAGCTCATACGCACGAATCAAAGGGAAGATAACGAATGGTCAGTCTCATTCGTGCGAATGGTTTCTCATTCGTACGAATGAAAACTCGACTATATAATGCTCAATCGTTCCAGAATCTTCACTTTTACTCAGTTGCTTAAAAGAGTTTTTGATTTCAGTTTTTGTGTGTAATTTTGAATTCCGAACACAACCATATAACGCATTGAAGGTATAACAAACGTTTTAGGTTTTAATCGTTGATTTTTGAAACCGAGACTTCTTGACTCAAATTGATCATATATATGTGTGTGTTATGGTTATTAGGGTTAGGGATTATGTTAATCGGGACATTGCGAACGTGATGATGTAGGTTTTGTGATCTAAAACAATGGTTTTGAAAATCTAAGTTTTCTGGAATTCAAACTGTTTCGATGAACTTCATTCGCACGAATGAAATTTCATTCGTGCGAATAGGATCTTCATTCGTGCGAATGGCTATGTCATTCGTACGAACGAACAAAATCCAATCCGTATGTTTTGACTAACTCATTCGCACGGATCCATGACGATTCGTGCGAATGGAAATATTCATTCGTACGAATGGCCTGGACAGAAAATTTTAACAAGTTTGAATTTTATTCTAATTTTTTTTGCGCTCTTCGTGGTTAATTCTGTTTACAGGAAAATGGCTGAATCTTCATCATCTCAAAGCACTGATCTCGTCATTGGTCAAAAGAATAACATGTGCGCTCACCTAGACGAGACGACACCACATTCTGCAAAGTTTGTCGGGATCATTCGTTTCTTGAAACGTTCTAGGATCTACAAGGCAATTTCTACGGAGCATGTTCCTTACTTGACTCACATTTCAGAATTCTGGAATCATGCCAAAGCAGTTCGTCAAGACGGCAAGGTTCAGATACATAGTAAGGTGCTCGGGAATGACATCATGGTGGATGAGAAGGTAATCCGAGAAGTTGTTGGGTTTGAAGATGAAGCTAAAACGCCAACAAATCTGGACGTGTACAAGGTCAGAGGGGCATTGCTGAGAATGCATTACGATGGTGATATCAAGAGGGGGGTGATAACTAAGTCCGGCTTTAGTGTGCAATACAAGTATCTTTGTCATGTTATACAGCATTGCCTGGGTCCCAGAAAGGCAGGACATGACCAGATGCGAGAAATTCTTCAAAGTGCATTTGTCGCACTAGCACTGAATGCTCCATTCAATTTCTCGGCGATGGTCCTGCAGTTTATGATAGAGAACTTGGAAGTCAAGATGAAGCATAAGTATCTAATGTATGCGAGATTTGTGCAAATGATTATTGATGCTAAGATTCCGGGCTTGCCGAAAGCTGAAGAAGATGTAGTCAAGTTAGATACTATGAGTGACATCACTATGGGACGCATGCTTGTCTACAAGAACAAGCCAACACCTCCGGAGAGAAAACTGATTGGACATCTCGCGAATCCTGATTATGTTTGTCCAAAGAAAAGGAAATGGAGAAACGACGACAGTGATTCAGATCAAGAGAATATCGAGATTCCTATTCAAGCTGATTCAGACGAGGAAGTGATATCTGCTAACTCTCCCAATACTGGTGCGTCATCAGCTCAGTTTGAGTTAGTAGATGAAGATGATACAGTTGTAAGTGCTGAGGCAACTCCCTCGGTACCGAAACGGAGAGCAAAAACGTCACTGAAGGATCTTGTCGAAGGGAGAATCTCTAAGCGTCTCAAGCTGGTGAAACAAAGTGAACTTTCTGCCAGCACAACTATTCCTATTCTTCCTTCTGTGACCTCTCAGCCACAGCAAAGCATCCCAATCATGACACCTGCCACAACGGTAACACCAACTGCTGGTGGATCGTCGTCAGGGTCAACATCTGAGTCTGTTCAACTCCAGAATGTAAATGCTTTGCTATTGGAGGTTATGATGAAGCAGAGGAAACAGGACGAAGAGATGAAGAATATGATCGAGCAAATGAAGCAAAGGGAAGCTGAGAGGGAAGCTGAGAAAGCTGAAATGCTGAAGAGGATTGATGAACAAAACAAGTTGATTGAAAATCAGAACAAGCAGTTGGAATTGTTTCAAGGAAAGATCAAATATCTGGAGGAGGCCTCAAAAGTAATACAAGAATCGATGGAAGCAGATGAGGATGGAATTTACGGAATCAAAGCACCGGCCGATGAATCTGCTGAACCGGTTGGTGCAGAAAGCGAACGCATGGAGTCTGGGGGAGCTGGTAAAGAACCACAGAATGAATCCCAGTATGACATTACTCCCATCTCTCTTAAAAAATCCAGTTTAACCTACGTGTTGGATATGCAGGGGGTAATTAGGTTTAGCGTCGATCATGACGCCGAAGAGGGAGAGATCATACATTGTCTATCCAAAGAACAGATCGCGGAATTGTTCCAAATGAACCCTGATGAAGTTACTACCGCATCTGATTCTGAAGAAAACTCTCCTGATTCTGACATTGATGACGATGAGATAGAGTTCGAGCAGACGGCTGATACAACAGAACCTATCTATCAGTCCAAGGATTTCCGAGCCGATGACGTCTTTGATGTAAATGATGAAGATCTTGCTCGGATATTGGATAACCTTCCAGAGGCTACTCAATCTACACCAAATGAAGAAGAAGTGAATGCCAAGAAAGCTGAGTGGATTCAGGCGATGAAAGAATGCTTTCGCCCACCTCGACAAACTGTTCAGCCGAATTATTCGAAGTTTTACACCTTGAAGGGTGCTACGACAAAAGGTAAAATAATCAGCTGGGCGTACTTGGTAGATTTGCAGGTGTATGCTGTTAAGCGAGAACGAGGAATTGACTACTTTCAACGAGCTCATGACTTGAAGACATTGCCATATTTCGATATGTTGCAACTGGCTCGTCTTAAGTTGTTATACAGTAAGGATGATGACAAAGCTGCTTGGTTGGAGAGGCAACTTCATTATGAGTTCAGAAATAAATGGAAGTACCTGAGGCCACAGTATCCAGAGATTACCCATACCTGGAATCGGAAAAAGGGTAAATCTGTGAAGCATGTCAAGTATAAAGCGCCGAAGGTGATAGAGAAGATACCGCTTCGCCAGATAAAGACTGAGATTCATCGGCGATTCAAATGGTGGTATTATGATGATCGAACCACAGAAGCAGTGGTAGTGATGGAGCGTAAGGGTGTTTGGGAAACCCTTAGAATTTTTGATCCAATGTGGATCAGAAATTTCTCCGATGATGATATTTACGCTTTGTATCTGCAGCCTATATTCTTTGACATTAAAGATATGGATCAAGCAATGCGGTTCAACAAGGTTGTGCGCGTATGTTTCCTTCACAAGATCCATTCATAAGAGGGCAGATCAAAGGCGTGTTTTAGACAGCAGCAGATATTTTGAAGACTAAAGACATAGAATCTAGTTCCTAGGGGGAGTTTGTAGGTGCATTTATGTAGTTACTAGATTCATATGTAAACTAACGTTTTATATCAGTCTTTGTATTGTGTGATTGAATATCGGTATTGAATATTTGATTAGTTATAAGTTTGAATGCTTACATCGTTATGAATTGATCGAATATGTGTTTTGTGATGTTTAAATGATATTCAAACTCATTCGCACGGATAAGGATGAATCCGTGCGAATGAAGGTTACGTTCGCACGAATGGGAAAGTTAAACAGTTTGTTTATTAATATAGTCCATTCGTACGAACCAGATGTGGTTCGCACGAATAGAAACTCATCCGTACGAATGAATTCTCATTCGTACGAATGAATAGGTGGGCCTATATATACCCAGCTAGGGTTTCTGCATCGTTAAGGGTTTTGACAAGTTTGTGTGTGCGTACCGAATTGCTGCTGTTCGTTTTCTTAGTGTTCCAAACGTTTAGTAAAGTCTAAACAATCATCCGAATAGTCTTCCTTAGGTCCGATCTTATCAATACGCATTGGTTTGATCTCGTTTCCGACGGTTACATATTCGCTAGATCATCTATAGCTTATTTCCGCTAGGTTATAGGTATAACGTTGACTATAAGATCCATACAACCCTAACAGTTCTTAACCAATACCATAGACTCAAGCTCGACTCGGGTTCGGCTCGTTCATATATCATTTTATTATTTTATGTATATATAATTGACTTCTTTATGTGTTATTATATTATATTTATTTAAACAAAAGCTCGATTAGGCTCGCAAGCATAATGTTCGAAGTTTGGGCTCAAAGTCGTTTAATAAACGATCTTTATATTATATTCAAGCTCGACTCGAGCTCGTTTAGACTCAGTTTGAATCGAGTGTTTTACAAGTCGAGCTCGAGTAACTCTTCTTAATTACACCACTACTTTTTGTTGACTTGTGTTTCGGAATTGGGACATAGTATGTGATTATGGTTTATAAAATTTGACAACTACGATTTTCAAACCGGTAAATAACAAAATCAATACTAGTCTTTGTCTTGTCAACAGTGGTTGTTGGAGGATAGTCTCCAATAATCATATCTGGAGTCTAAGCCAAAGAAAAAGTATTTGTGGGGAACATACAACCGAAATGAACTAACTTAAACGATCAAAAAAGCAACTAAGGTAAAGGTATATTCCAAACACAAATGTTTAGTCAATCCATGGGCAGGTCAAGGCCACGCATAGCCTAAAACGAGTTTCTAAACTGGAGGTCTTTAGAAAGTTTAATATAGAAACAAGTAAAAATATAATTAAGGAGTTTAATATTACGTGATATATCAATTAGAGTGTTATTCTCCTAATGTATAATCGCTCTTAAAATCTTTTTGCATAATAATGATCATTATTTGAGTTATCATTGAATTGCAACAAACTTTGAAGGTTAAAGACAACCATGATTTACTATAATCATCAAATGGGTTAGTTATTTATATTCTAGGTGGAAAACCTAATATAAGTTATATATATATAATAAGTTGATTAAATCTATTTTAAATTAATAAAATAGTTAGAATATCATGTAAAAGATATAACCAGATTACCAAGACTTTTTCGCGATTTTATATTGTCGTCCTCTTATTTGTGAAAGACACTTTAGATTCTATTTTCATCTTAATATCTATTTTCTTTCGCATATAACATAGGTTATTGAGACCATTTTTCATATATATAAAATTTGTTGCATTCGATAATATTGGACCCAAAGTAATTGCTTTACTAGCTTTTTAGTTAAGCCGACCTGAGTCAACCACATTTAAAAGATCTTATCCTTATTCGCTTATAAGCTTAACAACATAAAAAGTGATTAAATTTGTTTTTTTTTCGGGTTCATATATATTATATCTCATATAATATTATTGGGCGAAACGTACCAAAATGCACTAAACTTGTACCCGTTATCTATTATAGAGCCTAACTTTTTAATTTTCACCCTTTTATTCCAATCGAACCAAATGACGGGTTACCATAACGTAACCGGTTGTTTTCTATTTTTTGACTTTTGTTGACCCATCTTTCAACTAAGTTTCACCCAAATTTAATAAAACCCTAAAACATCCATACAGAAAAAGATACATTAAATTAAACACATTAAATTCAAAGGTGAGATCTCGATTCTACGACGTGTTCGTCATTCTAACATCGTTCAGCTTTTCGAGGTAACGATACTATAAACGCAACAATTATAACCAAAACCGTTATTATGAAAAAGCTTTTCACCGACTAATAAATTCTTACCAGAAACAGTACCGATACTATAAACGCAACAATTATAAACCCGAACTGAGTTTTTAATATAAGTGGAGGACGATGAATGTGTCCCAATGTAAGGTTAGTTTTTGACTTGATAAACTCCGCCATTGATTCAGGTAATCTAGAGAAATCCCGAGCATTCATAGAAACCGAACTGGATTTCAAATCAACAACATCAGCCGGAAGAAGTCGAATATGTGGTAAAGCATTCACACCAAACTGTGAAAAATATGACTGCGATTCCCCAAATTCGATATCGTAGAAGAACAACTTAGTAAGTGAAGAGGGAGAGTCTGGGTTGTTAATATTAAATAATTTTGAAAGAAGGAAAAGTTCTTATTTGAGTGATTTGAGATAGAGTTCTGATTTGTCATGGGGGTGAATTGCGTCGAAGAATATGATTAGTGAGAAGGATCTGGGTTTGGTGGTGATGATACGACGGAGTAAGTTGTCGGAGATATGGATAACGGAGGAGGACGAGCCCACATTTTACGGTTTGATTGATTTTGGGTGAAATTTAGTTGAAAGATGGGTCAACAAAAGTCAAAGAAAAAAAACAAACAGTTACCTGATGTTAACCTCTCATTTGGTTCGATTGGAAAAAAAAGTAACTTGAGTCCTTTAATTGAAAATTGAGTTAATTACATAAATCTTCCCTATGGTTTATCCAAAACTATGAATTTCGTCCTTAACTTTAAAAAGTTGCATAAATCCTCCAAGTTTAAAAATTAATTACTCTTTTCGCCCCTGATTTATAATTTGCAGCTGTAATCGGGGCAAACCAGAGGGACCAAATCCGTAATTGGGGACAAACCTTAGGGACACAATCCGTAATTGGAGCAAATTTTAAGAACGAAAAAGGTAATTAGTTTCTACAATTGGATGATTTATGCAACTTATTAAACTTAGAGACGAAATCCGTAATTTGCGATAAACTTTAGGGACGATTTATGTAATTAACTCTTGAAAATTTAAAAGTCTAGGCACTATAATAGATAACGAGTATAAGTTTGATACCTTTTTGTTTGTTTTGCCCAATATTATTTTGTTTAAAATTTACGTTTAAAATTAAAATTATGTTTGTTATTGTCTTATTAGTTTCGAAATTTGACATACATAATAAAATCACATATGATATAGAGTACAGTCATATGTAATTTTAGTACTATCAAGATTTTTTTCAACAAACGAAAAAAAAAATTAGTCAAAATTCAATTTTGTACCCCTACGTTTAGGTTATTTATACAATTTATAGTAATTCTCTTTTAGAAAATTTACGTATTAATGTTAAAATCACATTTGATTTTATCGTTACGATTTCAATATCCACCGAAAAAAAGTAAAAGAAAAAGAATCGTCAAAACTATATAACACCACTTCTCTAATTAAAAATAAAATACGACGATCGCAACTGTGTAATACATTTCATCTAACAATTAACGATTTGTGAAATTTAATTTAAATAAAATAAAAATAAGAGTTGCTTTTGTTTTCAATCAAAACCTAAATGAGATGAATAGTCAAAATTGGTTTTTTTTTTTAGCAAAAGAAAGAAATCACTATTTAATGAAAAATCATAAACACCCGTTAAAAACAACGAAAAGGTTATAGACAATGATATGTTGAAGTGTATACACAATTAATTTATTTCAATAAGATCATCATGAACTATTTTTGATGGTAAATATGTAAACAATTGAAATTCTAATCGAGTTCGTTAAATTGTTTGTATATGGAATTTGTTTGTTATAACTACTCACTTTCGAAAAACTAGATGGAATTTAGATTTTTGATCAATTAGCTAGTGTAAAAATATACATTTAAACGGGTAACATCAGGTTTCATCATATTATTACGTGATTATATATGTAATATCAAACGTGTATGTTTCTTATCATTGATCAATTTGGTGGACAAATAAACCGGACAATGACCAAATATTAACAAACCGCAAATGCCAAAGATTAAATCATATATTACTAATTAATTCACAAACCATATGACACTAATCATATTTCAAGTCCCACACACAAATTGTTCAGCTCATTTTCCGGGTGCAAAGTTTGTAGCATATGACCATGCATTGTTTGCAACGGGGTCAGCAAGGTGGTCAGCTAGGTTCTCCAATGGTCCCTTTCCGGTCACAATGGCTTGAACGAAGAACCCAAACATCGAGAACATGGCTAGTCTTCCATTCTTGAGCTCCTTTACCTTCAGCTCAGCAAATGCCTCTGGGTCATCAGCAAGACCCAATGGATCGAAACTACCACCAGGGTAAAGTGGGTCAACTATCTCACCAAGAGGTCCACCCGCAATTCTGTAACCCTCAACAGCACCCATCAAAATTACCTGAGTAGCCCAAATTGCTAAAATGCTTTGAGCATGGACTAAACTTGGGTTCCCCAAGTAGTCAAGACCACCTTCACTAAAGATCTGGGCTCCAGCCTTGAACCAAACAGCCTCACCGAACTTGACACCATTACGAGCCAAGAGCTCGGGGAAAACACACCCAAGAGCACCAAGCATGGCCCATCTGGAGTGGATCACCTCGAGCTCACGGTTCTTGGCGAATGTCTCTGGGTCAGCAGATAGCCCAGCAGTGTCCCAACCGTAGTCACCTGGAAATTCTCCAGTGAGGTAAGATGGGGCCTCGCCTGAGAATGGGCCGAGGTACTTAACACGGTCAGGACCGTACCATGGGCTTCCTGATGGTGCGACCTTTTTGACAGCTGCCTTTCTCATGGAAACCCTTCCATTTCCGATGATTTCTGAAGCAGATGGTGAGGTGTTCACCGCTTGACCCACGAAAGAAGACGATAGAGCCATGGTGGAAGCTGCCATTTTTTGTGGGTCTGGTTAGTTAGAAATTAGAATGTGCTGTGTTGATTGTAGGAGGGTTTGATTTATGAATATGGGCTGGCTTGGAAGTGTTTATTATAGGAGGTTTTTGGGTTAGATTGATGATCTTATGTTATCTTGATACACTATTTTGCTCCATTGTGATTGGCTACGAAGATTGTGGGCCTTTTAGTTTTGTTCTCACCAAGTCAGCAGAGATATTTCGATATGGGACAGGGAGATTCATGGCTCTGGTTTATTGAATTTAGTGATCCTTGTCCAAATTGATATATTGCATTTACAAAAACTGATTATTTGGCAAACTTAACTTTTTATATCTTTCACTCTCACATAATTAACATTAAAATTACTTTATACAGCATATTACAAATACAAAGAATGAGAGACTTTTGTCTATACAACCAACCTTATAGTCAGTTTCAACGTAAAAAACCTAGACAAAACTTGATGAAGTTTTCAAAGACAACCAAGCTTGGGTCTACGATGTGTGAATTTGGTAAGAAAAACTAGTTCTGCTTTGTTGAATCTTCAATTTAGGTATCAGTCATAGGTTTATTGACGTAGATTACTAGTTACTTTTTAATAGCTCGTTTCGAGCCTTATATGTACAATCGAACTTTGTTCTTAACCAATACCATAGACTCAAGCTCGACTCGGGTTCGGCTCGTTCATATATCATTTTATTATTTTATGTATATATAATTGACTTCTTTATGTGTTATTATATTATATTTATTTAAACAAAAGCTCGATTAGGCTCGCAAGCATAATGTTCGAAGTTTGGGCTCAAAGTCGTTTAATAAACGATCTTTATATTATATTCAAGCTCGACTCGAGCTCGTTTAGACTCAGTTTGAATCGAGTGTTTTACAAGTCGAGCTCGAGTAACTCTTCTTAATTACACCACTACTTTTTGTTGACTTGTGTTTCGGAATTGGGACATAGTATGTGATTATGGTTTATAAAATTTGACAACTACGATTTTCAAACCGGTAAATAACAAAATTAATACTAGTCTTTGTCTTGTCAACAGTGGTTGTTGGAGGATAGTCTCCAATAATCATATCTGGAGTCTAAGCCAAAGAAAAAGTATTCGCTAGGCACGTACAACCGAAATTAACTAACTTGAACGATCAAAAAAGAAACTAAGGTAAATGTATATTCCAAATACAAATGATTAGTCAATCCATGGGCGGGTCAAGGCCACGTATGGCCTAAAACGAGTTTCTAAACGGGAGGTCTTTAAAAAGTTTGAAACAAGTAAAAATATAATTAAGCAATTTAATATTACGTGATATATCAATTAGAGTGTTATTCTCCAAGTGTATAAGCTCTCTTAAAACCTTATTGCATAATAATGATCGTTATTCGAATTATGATTGAATTGCAACAAACTTTCAAGGCTAAAAACAACTGGGTTAGTTTTTTATATTCTAGGTGAATAACCTATAATAAGTTCTATATTATAAGTTGATTAGATCTATTTTAAATTAATAAAATAGTTAGAATATCATGTAAAAGATATAACTAGATTACCAAGACTCTTTCGCGATAATAGTCATCCTCTTATTTGTAAAAGACACTTTAGATTCTATTTTCATCTTAATATCTATTTTTTTCGCATATAACGTACGTTATTGAAACCATTTTTCTTGTATATAAAATTTGATGCATTCAATAATATGGGACCTAAAGTTATTGCTTTACTAGCTTTATAGTTAAGCCAACCTGAGCCAACCACATTTAAAAGATCTTATCCGTATTAGCTTATAAGCTTAACAACATAAAAAGATCTTTTGAAAACACCCCTTTCATATTGGCTTTTAAAAATAGCTTATTATGCTCAAAAAAAGCTATTTAGCTTAAAGGTGTGTGGATGAAAATAAGATGATTTATTTAGCTTCAAAAGTTAAAACGGTTATTATGCTTCCTGAAAAAAGGAAGCTAACTTAAACACCTTCAACAACACACGGTTAGGGCAGGCGGTTCGAAGCATGTATATGATGTGCGACCGTATAAGGTCCTAAGCCGGAAGAGCCCATTTTTCGAATACTTGTATATATTTGTCTAACAACTTAATAAAAAAACATAAAAGATATATTTAGGCGCCGATTTTATTAAGAAAAATGTTCTCAATATAAAAAAAAATTATTTATAAAAAGACTCATTTTTAAATTTCACATTAAACCTCCATATTCTCATAACCGGCCCTAAATTAGTATGCGAGAGTCAAATAGCTTTACGCTTCACGTCAATCGATTGTAGGTTGAAGTCCATAGGTATATAAATAGTTAAATACCCCTCTAATTATAATGATTATAATATGCTGATATTGGGCCTAATATAGTAGTGGACATTTCCAAAGATATATATTATTAAATGGACCAGCCCACATTCATCACTCATATTGTAACAAAATATAAACCCTAATTCTCTAATTCATATTCATCACCGCAACTCAAACACACACACACACACAGTGATCAAATTTCTCAAGAAAAAAAAATGAGTTACAAAGTGGGTATTTTTTTTTCTTCTTAATTAATCATATTTTTCATTTTAATTCATATGTTTGATTTAATTTAATTTAATTTAATTTAATTTATTTTTGTATACAGTTTCATCAGTTTCAAGTTGTGGGAAGAGCTTTACCTACTGAAACAGATGAGCATCCCAAGATTTATCGTATGAAGCTTTGGGCTACTAATGAAGTCCGTGCTAAAAGCAAATTCTGGTATCTTTTTATGACGTCATTTTTTACACAATTATTTTTTATTTATTCTATTTAATTTAATATTGTTGTTAAAAAAATAATAGGTATTATTTGAGATCGCTAAAGAAGGTGAAGAAGAGTAATGGTCAGATGCTTGCTATTAATGAGGTATTGTTTTCAATTTTTTAAATTTAATTTGATGTTAATTTGTTGAATTATATTGTTTAAATTTAATATTAGATGTGATTAATGTGATTTGAACCGACACGATTTAGGTTATTGTGAATAAGATGTACCCATAAGACCAATTAAGCCGCTCTTCGTGATGATTAGTATTACTTTTATGATATTTATCAACTACGGTTCCACTGTTTTTTGAGAAAATAAGTAGTATAATGTCATGTTTTATAAGAAATCACCCGATTCACGAAAAAGTTTTTGCTAGAAAAGAGCTGTTTGAGGTTGCCACATCTTTGTGCTTGCGGTAATTTTACATACTCATGTTACATTCTCTTTTTATTGACGAAAAGTGGCGCAAAATTACCGCAAGCACAAAGATTGATGAGCTATTTTTGTGATTTATTTGTCATTTTACTATTGATAGCTAAGATGGCGTAATAGATTGATGAGCTATAAAGCTCTAATTAGTGAAAATATATGTTTAATTCTTTATTTACGAAGCCCAAACCTAACTATCTGTTTCATGCAATATTTATCCTATCTGAATATGTGGTTACATTAAAAATTTTGTGCTAGGTAAACTTTAGAATTGTGATTAACTAAGAAAAACGCCACTAGTTGGTGTACTTCGTTTGGCATGTCTTTTACTTGTAATATATTCTATAGTTGATACTATATACCTTCATTAGTTGGGCTCATTATGCAGCCATATACGTTTTTCTTATTAATTTCTTTTGGGAATTTTATCTGATTGTATTTATTTTGCTTTACAGATTTTTGAGAAAAACCCAACAACAATCAAGAACTACGGTATCTGGCTAAGGTACCAATCCAGGACTGGATACCACAACATGTACAAGGAGTACAGGGACACCACCTTGAACGGCTCCATCGAACAGATGTACACTGAGATGGCTTCCCGTCACAGGGTTCGTCACCATTGCATTCAGGTGATCAAAACAGCAACAATCCCAGCAAAGCTTTGCAAAAGAGAGTCTACAAAGCAGTTCCACAACTCGAAGATCAAGTTCCCGTTGGTGTTCAAGAAGGTTAGACCCCCTACCAGAAAGCTCAAGACCACATACAAGGCTTCGAGGCCCAACTTGTTTGTCTGAGTGAAACTTATTGTTCGGTTTCAGTTTTTTTTTGTTTTTATTTGCAGTTACATGTTAGATACTTATTTTGGATCTTTGGTTGTCTTAAATGGATATTGGTGTTTTTGCTTTGAAAATTTATATCAAGTCGTTGTCGTCTTCATTTTGTCACATTGTGTAGCCATTTGTTTTCTATAAATCTGGCTTTAAGTCTAATTTTGGCTCCATCAGCACAACATGTAATCTGTTACATAACCTCGGTTGGTGATCATATTGTGATCTAGGTTACTTGAGTGTATCTATGATTGCCACATCTACCAAAATTTGAATGTATTTTCTGGATTTTGAAAAGATTGGTATAGCAAGTTCTCCTGTTCATTTCGGCTAAATTTTTTACTTGAAATAGTAATTATTAGATTTTAATATGCTTATAACAAGGGGTTTTGATAGCTTAACGAAGCCTTGAAAATGACATTGTTGCTCCACGGAAAACATGCCCCCTGCTCATATCAAGGTTTAAATGCAGAAAACGCAACAACGGAGTTGTGCCCACCAAAACCAAATGAGTTTGAAATGGCTGCACATGAGTGAAATCATAATCAAGAATTATTACAAAGTAGTGAATAACAAGTGAACAAAAAATCCGTCAAGATACTCACCAACATTTATTTCGTGTTGCTGCTTTTGATTTGCAACTGAGTCGAAATCAACTGTGGTTTCAAGATTCTGCAATCACAAAATAAAAGATAACATGCCACGTTAAAAAAACTCTAAAACAGAGTAGATAGACGCAGGTTATATTACAGATGTACGACGTACAAATTGATTTATGGTTGGATGCAACCATCCTGTTTGAATAGCTTTGATTGTCGCAATGGCTTCCAAACCTCCGGCTGCACCTTGGCAATGCCCAATCATTGACTGAAATAAAATGTAACAATGCCTGTCAATATGTACATATGTGAAGAGGACAACCAGGTAATCACCTTGGTTGCTTTCATTTTAATTCCTGCAATGTTTTTGAATACTTTCTTTACAGCATTCACCTCTGCCAAATCACCAGCCCGAGTCGAAGCTGCATGTGCATTTATGTAATTAACCTAACAAAAAATATTTGGTTTGAAATATGTTTATATAATGTAACTGAACCACTTAAAGAAGGATTGTACCTCCTCTGCTGACACACCAGCATTCTTGAGGCAGCTTTGAATGCAAAAAGAAACGCAGAGCCCATCAGATAGTGGAGTGGTAATATTATAAGCATCACAGTTTATAGCTCCTCCCATATATTCGGCAAGTATATGTGCGTCCCTTTTCATTGCATGTTCCAAGCTCTCCATTACCTTGGACCGATATAAATTTTCTTATGCTCGAGATAACTATTATTCGTCAAACACTTAGTATCTCATTATTAAACTCGTTTTTAATATAATTTGTGGAACCCTTAATATTGCCTAATAACAATAATAGATCTTGCTATTTAAATCCTACATGCTAAAAGTAGCGGAAATACTAATAGATGTATGTAAATGATGAAGAACACATGTAAAACAAAAAGATTGATAGTTATAACACTTAACGTAATGATTACAATAAGATTAACAATCAATACACTCAATTTCTAAGCTTTAGATCACTCGTGAGATTAGTTTCGTTGGAACAAACTTATCTAGCGACACTCTTCGTCTCGGGATCCGGGCGGCTGCATTTATGATCCCGGATGCTATTTCCGGGTAAACCCTAAGATAGCTTAAGTGTCGCTAGTGATACTTACGTAACAACTGTTATGTGTTGGAAAATATTGATGAAAACATAATTTTTCATCAACTTTGGACGTATATAAAGTGATGCATACTTAATATTTTCGAAGAATATTTAATATGAATGTGTAGCCCTTAAAAAGGGCTTTGCAACCATATAACGTCCAAAATGGAGTTAAGGTGAATGAGATATCGACACCTAAAGATGGGTGTTTGAGTGTAACTAACGGTTACACTACTAGCGTAACTAATAGTTACGTAGTATAACTAACACTTACACTGCTAGTGTAACTAATAGTTACGTAGCGTAACTAACAGTTATACTGCTAGCGTAACTATTAGCAGTTACAGATCCTTGGTTTAATTCAGATTTAATGCCATTGAATCAAATTAATATCGACCGTTTCTGTTAGGCTATAAAAAGGAGCGTCTTGGCTCAATCTCAGACACGAATTTACACTCAATTAAATTTCAGGCAAGTTGTTTGCTCCGACAGTTTCGTAATAAGCTGTTTATGTCATTGTACCCTGGGAAACAATTCGTGTGAATATAGGAGAAATTTGTTTTAAGGGAATCGTGTTTATCACGAGCCTTGACTGCAATCTCGTTTACAATTTTCTGTAATTTCTTTACATTGTATGTAATTTAATTTTTTGTTCAAAATAAACGGTATTCTGAATCTTCAATCTTAAAATAATTTTTCTTCTTATAATACCGTTTATAATCAGAAAAGATTGGACTCAAACGAGTTTTGTTTCAACTTTCTTTTTGAAACAACTGTTTTCCAACTTAACTGTTAGTTACGTGAACGTAAGTGTTGTTACGTGAGCGTATCTGTTAGTCGAGGTAGTGTAACTGTTAGTTACGGTACTTAGTTACGTAGCGTAACTATTACATACGCTAGCGTAACTGACATGATAAATCAGATTATTAACGTTTAAAACAGATTATTGGTTTGAATTCAGTGAACGGAAAATCTGAAAACAGTTTATTTAATAAAAATTATTTAATCAGTGTCCTTAAGATCAGTTTGGAACTTGTTAAATCCATATAATTTCTTTTCGTTTTGTTTAAAAGCGGTGTTGGATCAAGTTTAGAATAACAAACTGTGGAAAAATTATTACGGTTCTCGTTGTTAACTGTTACTAACGTAACTTTTAGTTACGTTTATTAGTTACGTAGCGTAACTGTTAGTTACGTAGCGTATCTGTTTGTTACCCTAGCGTAATTATTTGTCACGTAACTATTAGTTACATCAGTGTAACTAAGATCAGTTTGAGGACAGAAGTTAAAACGTTTTGTAAAAACAGTTGACGGTTTGGGTTGCTTTATTATAAAATTTCTTCTTTATATTGAAGAAAGCGGGTAATTATAAGCAGATTGTGACTTTTAAAATCGCTTAACGTTTGCATACCCATTTTAAAATAGTATCCGTTTTCTACCTTTTTTGTTTTTGGGTTCAAAACAGCCTGCGGATCAGAGATTGTTGTCCAATATGAGCTTAGTGTGTTGTTAAAATCAGTGTGCGGGCCGAATATGAAACACAACGTCTGAGAAAATAATTTTCTAAAACGGGTTTCTGAACTTGTTTATCGAAAAACAGATTATTTGGCTTCTCTAAACCATATGATTGTTTCTTCGGAACCTGCCTATTATTTTTGGAAAATAGAAAGCAACTTACGTGTTGTGGTTTTAAATAGAAAACTATTTCGGTAAAAAGAATAGGAAATTTTTATAAGAAATTGATTTCGCTAAGGAGTCGAGAGTAGTTTCTCGGAAAAACAAGATTTCTCTAGTTGTGTTTAAAGTATCTAAACGAAATAGTTTCCTGGACAAAATCGACTAAAAGAATCCTTTGAAAAAGAGATTGCTTAACAAGTTGTATAAACGGTTTTGAACAACCTAGACTTTAAATTTCAGATTCTATTTATGAATTTAGTCAATTTGAAGAGATTAAAAAGTCACAAGTACTGTTTATGCTCAAAGCCAATATTGGTGTAGAAAGATAATTCAAACGTTGTTTGAACAAACAACTTGTTAAAGACGAAACATGCTTAACAAAGTGTTAAGTATTTCGTTTAATGTTTCATATGCGTATGAAACATTTATAATCCGTCGTGTTTATATGTAACGCTTTCGCGTAAAAGCGCTTTTGATTCTAAACCCATAAATTTATATGTAATAATTTTATTTGACGGTTTAGGAAATAGAATACTTACGAATCGTTTTGGAATATCGCTTTATTCAAAACGTAAATAGTCGTTTGAGTAATAGAGTTTTAATTATTCCATTTGGAATATAATTCTATTTAAAACAAGGTTTTAAACCTTATTATGATTTTTTTTTGGTAAAATTATTGATGAATAGTTAACACGGTTGTAGACGGACTACCAACATGAGTGTTGTGGCGGCACCATGTGTGTCGCTCGCGTCACTCATTTCTTAGTCGAGACACTTTTTACAACTCGATCTAAATACACTTTAACTTGATGTACAAGATACAAGAAAAAAACATTTATGCTCCAACATAATTCTAATCTAATTCTAATTCTAATTATTCAATATCATTATCATATAAAACTTTTAAACCATAAATTCAAAAAGCCACTTACTATTTTCTTATTTTGATAAAAGAAAATAACTGTTCTAAAAGAAAACATACCAAAACACCAGCACCTTCACCCATAACAAACCCATCACTATCTTTGTCCCACGGCCTTGAAGCCGTTTGTGGATCATCATTTCTTTGAGAAAGCGCTCTACATGCCAAAAAAACCACCCAATGCGATGGGAGTATAGGTGGCTTCAGTGCTACTAGTAATCATTATATCAGCATCCCCTTTTCGAATATGATTTGCAGCAGCATAAAAGCAACACTTTGTGGTAGCACAAGCAGCCGAAATGGAGTAATTTGGTCCCATAAATCCAAGATCAATAGATCGAAAGCAAAGCAGAACCCGTGTTTGTAATGGTGTAAGGAATGAAAAAAGGACTTATTTTTCTGTAACCCTTTTCGATAAGATTCTGAACTGCTACAGAATTTGTGGTAATACCTCCTCTTCCTGTTCCAACAAGCACACCAGCACGCTTCTAATCAATCTGCAAATAGATATAGTATAAACATAATAAATAACTAAGTTGTGTAGATTTCTGCAACGAATTGAGTATACTAATTTACAAGCATATTTATTTGGTATAACAGGTCAAACCTGATTATGTTAAGTGATATTAACATTGCATAAAGTGAAATGTATTAGTGTGTATATTAGATTAATCCATTTAGTGATTTATCCCGATGTTAAACCCATCGAGCTTCTAGGCCCTAGGGTTTAGGCGTAGCTATCTCTATTTATAGAGTAGAATGTTTTGTATTGTACCCAAGCAATAAACGATAAATTCAACTACCTTGCTTTATGGTATTATAGAGCCTATGCCCTATGTGCTCTTAACCATTTCGTTTTCCTCTCCCTTTCTCCTACCGTCGCTACAAAATCTCAGCTGGTAACCACCTATTTAGCAACACATCATATCTTCATCATTACGTAGCAAAGCGGACCTCACCATTACATTCATTTAAACCGTGAGGAAAAACCGAGCAAACCCAACAAATGACACATTCTTCGTTGCTGTAAAACTCCCCACGTGCCAGTGCTACCTACTTGGGCGTTAAGAACCTGTGAAAATCTATAATCAAACACCGAAACTCGAACAAGAACGTGACAATACTTGCAATAATATCAAGACTAACGAATACAGAAAACAATCTCTCTTCAAAGACTAATACAAGACTATAATACTCACAAACTAAAGTTACAATATGTAACTTTAATATCAGACACAATATTTGGTATAGAGAGAGAGAGCCTCTTTTAGAGAGAGAAATAAACGTAGTGAATGAACCCTAATCTGCCAACAATGAGATATTTATATTACAATGTTACAAACTAGTCCTCAGACTTTAACTTGCTTTTCATAACAAACCAGCAGCTTCCAAGACTTCATTTTCTCAATATAATCAGCACCGAACTATCAGCAAATGACAACATCAGTCCCTCATATATTTCTGCACAAAAACAAATTAAGTTAGAACATATTTATTTGGAGTTAGGACTGAGATCGATAACATCTTTCGAACATTCCCCCTCAGTCCTAACTCTGAAGGGATTGTACAACCCTAATTTACGACACAAATAGTTGTGTTGTGTTGAGGGAAGTCCCTTAGTGAATATGTCAGCAAGCTGCTCATCCGACTCGATTTTTATCAACTTCAAAACTCCAGAACAGACTCTCTCACGTACAACATGCAAGTCTATCTCAAAATGCTTAGTCCGCTCATGATATACTGGATTATTTGCAATCATCATAGCAGCTTTGTTATCGCAGTAAAAATCAACAGGAATTAAATTGCTTAGTTTCATGTCATTCAACAAATTAATTAACCACAAAACTTCACAAGTAGCAGCAGCCATGGCTCGATACTCTGCTTTAGCAGAGGACCTGGAAACCGTGGGCTGTTTTTTACTTTTCCACGAAACAATAGAGTTGCCAATGTAAACACAAAAACCAGTTACAGAACGCCTAGAAATTTTACATCTACCCCAATCAGAATCAACATATACAGATAATTTAACACTTTTAGACCTACATAACTGAATGCCTTGGCCAGGAGCTGTTTTCAGATACCTAAGGACCCTAAGTGCTAAACTAAAATGCTGATCAGTGGGAGCATGCATAAATTGAGACAGATTTTGCACAGCAAAACTTATATCTGGTCTGGTAAGTGTTAGATATATTAATTTCCCAACCAGCTTTTGATAAACAGAAATATTGGACAACAATTCACTAGATTTACCACTCACTTTATCAACTAAAACGGTCATATTTGCATCTAAGGGAGTAGCAGCAGGTTTGCAACCTAACAAACCAAATTCATCCAATAATTCAAGGCAATACTTTCTTTGGGACAAACACACACCCAAATCAGTTTCAAGTAATTCAATACCAAGAAAATATTTCAAGTTACCTAAATCCTTAATCAAGAACTTAGAATTTAAGAACTTTTTTACAGCATCAATTTCAGCATTAGAATTTCCAGTTATTATAATGTCATCAACATAAACTAATAACATCACATGAATATCAGCTTTGGTCAGCACATAAAGAGAATAATCAGATTTACTTTGCACAAATCCAAATTCACAAAGACTCGCAGTTAATTTTTCGTTCCATTTTCTAGGGGCTTGTTTCAGACCATACAAAGACTTTTTTAACTTGCATACACGATTATCAGACATGTCAAAATACCCTTCAGGTAGAGACATATATACATCCTCATCCAAATCACCATATAAGAAGGCATTATTAACATCAAGTTGAAATAAAGGCCAACTATTACAAACAGCAAGGGTAATTAGGCATCTAACAGTTACCATTTTCACAACTGGTGAAAATGTTTCCTCATAATCAATGCCATATTTTTGACTAAAACCCCTAGCAACTAAACGAGCCTTATATCTCTCTATTTCTCCTGAAGCCTTATATTTAATCTTAAAAAGCCACTTACAGTCAACAATATTTATATTTTTATTTTCAGGCCTTTTAGTGACGTCCCAAGTATGATTTCTAAGTAACGCCTCCATTTCGGTATTCATGGCATCTACCCAGTTAGGATCTAAACATGCTTCAGCAAAAGACTTAGGCTCACTACTTTTATTCAAGTTTACAACAAAACAAGCAAAATCATTTTTCAAATTAGCATAACTAACTACCTTATCAACTCCATATCTGTGTTTCCCCCCTAAAACATAGTCATCCCATTTTCTAGGGACATTTGTTTTTCTGGAAGATTTTCTAGAATTTGCAGGTTCATTAATAACAGAATCATCCAGATTTTGAAAAACATTGCCCTCAGGGATTACTGTGTTTTCATCAACCGGTGTTGCAGTGTTGTTCTCCTCCACAACAGTTTCATTCACAGGAGACAACTCCTGAAAACTGTCATGTGAGGTAGAATCAGACCCACTACCTTCACCATCAGTATCCATCCCTTCATCATCGGGACTTTTTGGGAGTTGGTTATACATGCTATCAAAGAAATTTAAACTGTTTGTAGTGGTCTCAGTGTGCAAGTTTAGATGATCATCATTAGTGGACTTGAAAGGGTATACATTTTCATAGAATTTAACATCTCTAGAAAATATTACACACTTCTGATCAAAACTATACAATTTATAGCCTTTCTTAGAGTTAGAATAGCCTATAAATGCACATTTAAGAGACCTACTACTAAACTTATCAGTATTATTAAGTACAGTAGCATAAGCAAGACAGCCAAAACTCCTAAGATGGGACAGATTTGGTTTATGGTCATAGACATATTCATAGGGGGATTTACCACTTAACACAGATGATGGAGTCCTGTTAATAAGATAGGTAGCAGTTAGAACACACTCAGGCCACATATATAGGGGAATGCCCCCTTGAAACAAAAGAGACCTAGAAACGTTTAACAAATGTCGATGTTTTCTCTCAGCTATACCATTTTGTTGTGGTGTATAAGCACAACTAGTTTGATGAACAATTCCATTTTGATTAAAAAAGTTAGTCAGTTTATTATTGACAAATTCAGTACCATTATCACTTCTAAAAACTTTAACGGTTCTTGAAAACTGGTTTTTAATCAAGTTATAAAAGTCAAGTATATTGTTAAATACCTCATCTTTGGTTTTAAGCAAATACACCCATACAGCCCTAGAGTAATCATCGACAATAGTTAAAAAATATCTGAAACCTTCCTTGCTAGTTACTTTATAAGGACCCCACAAATCCAGATGAACCAAGTCTCCTAAGTGACTGGATTTATGGTCACTTAGTGGAAAAGGTTCTCGAGTTTGCTTGGCCTTATGACAAACATCACAAGGTACGGTTTCAGAACTTCCTACTACATTTAAGGAAGATTTGAGGACATTTAAGACTTGATCAGAAGGGTGACCAAGTCGATTGTGCCACAAATCAAAAGACAAACAATTAAGCACATTATTCACAAAGGCACAATTATTATTACTAACCATGTCAAAATAATATAAACCATCAGAAACACTACCAGTCCCCAAGGTATTCTTTAGAGTTGAGTCCTGAATTAAGCAAAGGTGTTTATTAAACACAGCAGAAAGGTCACTATCTTCAGCCAATTTGAACACAGATAGTAAGTTTACATTATATTCAGGCACGACTAAGACATCATAAAGAACAATGTTATCATTTAGTTTTAAATTTCCAATTTTAACTATCTTTGCATCAGTTCCATTAGGATGTCCTACTTTCAGATTCAAACCAGCAATATCTATAACACTATCCAGATGTTCATCAGATAGCGTCATATGTTGGTTTGCTCCTGAATCTAGGATCCAACCATTCCGGAACTTAGCAGATTTTAAGTGTGAGTTAGAGCAAAAAATTTTTTGTATATTGGAATTAAAAAACACATTGTTATTTTGAAAACAAATACCTGCCATATTGGCATGAACACCCCCTGGGACTGACTTGTCTCCAATAAGTTTCAAAATTCTATCCATTTGGTCACTAGTAAAAGACATAGAACCACTAGAAGCCACATTGTCAAGTAAGGCATTGTTATTGTTAAACTTACTCTTAAAACCTTTTTTCCAGCCTGGAGGATAACCAACTATCTCATAACATCGCTCAATTGTGTGCCCAATCATTCCACATTTTGTACAAGTTAAGTTTGGGTTGGGACCTCTTTTTTCAAACTTTTTATTATTGTTGTTATTATTGTTAAAACTTTTATTATTTTCAAAAGTTTTTGCAAAAAAGGCATTATTTTGACCTTTGTTTGAAGAAGAAGGCTGAGAAGAAACTCTATGAGATTCTTCTCGTGACACAATTGCAAAAGCAGTTTTAACAGATGGAAGAGGTTCAGTAGTCAAAATATTGCTACGTATGAGAGAGTAGTTGTCATCCAGGCCCATCAAAAATTGCATCAGTTTTATCAAATTATTATGGTCACAAAACATTTTAGCACCATCACATGAACATACAGGGAGTTTAACTAAAGCATCAAATTGTTTCCACAGGGAATTAAGCTTATGATAATAGTCAGAAACAGAACTACCACTTTGAGTTAAACTATTTATCTTATGATGCAGATTAAATGTAATAGACCCATCTACCTTATCATATGTTTCTTTTAATTCATTCCAAACAACATAGGCAGAAGTAGAAAAAACTTGACCCAAATAAAGTTCATCAGAAATAGAGCTAAGTATCCATGAAAGTACCACAGAATTACATCTATCATATTGTCTACCTAATACAGCATCAGACTCATCCTTCTTTAAACTACCATCAATAAATCCAGTTTTATTTTTGGTTTGTAAGGCAAGTAACATAGCACAACTCCACACATTATAGTTTTCAGTTCCTTTAAGTTTAAATGTGATTAAGGACGTAGTGTTAGTGTCACTAGCATGCAAAAATAAAGGGTCACTAAAGTCCAAATTATTAACTTGGGTCATTTTAGTATCGTTACTAGCACCAGATTTTTCAGCACTCATAATAACAAAAAAAGGCACAAAACAGACAAGCAAGCAGATAACAAATACTAGAAGAACAAGAACACAAACAGCAACCAACACAAGAAAAGAAACAGAATAAAAACCCTAAAAGACAATACTGTGTATTGCACCCTATACTGTTCGATTCAGAGGTCTACTAAGCAGGGGCTCAACAGCACGCTTCTCTTCTACCAAGAAAAAGTTAGTACAAACAAAGAACAAAAAACCAACAGAACACAACCAACAAACACCAGGCTTAAATCCTCTGGCACCACAAGCAACCACAATCAACCAACCAAAGCAGAAACGTAATAAAAGTGAGGGAAAGAAGACTTACAGTGGGAGCAAGGAGCACCAGCAGCAATATTACAGACAATAAATGGAAAAGGAAATAAAAGAATAATACAGACCAAATAAAGAATGAATAAAAGACAAACAAAGTAAAAAAAAATAGCAGCGGAAGAACAGAGTGAAACCAGCAGTCAGCGATCCTGGAACAGCCAAGGAGTGCACAAGCCAGTAAACACCAAATAACCCAGATCTAGCCCGAACAGAACCGATCAAACCACAGACAGCAACCAAAAACCTAGATCCACCAGATCAAACCGCAACCAGTCACAGATCCACCAGATCTAACAGTGACCAGTCACAATCACCTCTAGATCCACCGAAAAAAATATCAGATCTAACAGATCTAACAGATCTAACAAACAATATACCAGATCTAATCAGATCTGACCTACAATATACCAGATCCAATGAATCTATGTCACCAATACCTCACAACCGTCGGTCAATCAACAGATCCAGAAAAGAACCAACAAAAACTACCGCGATTCAAATCTAAATCAACAAATAACCAGGAAACTTACGCAAGTTACCTCAATACCGTAGATCGGAAGCACAGTCGCCAGAAAACCCTAGATCGAACAACCGTCGTCTCAGATCGAAAACAGCCGCCTCAACACTAGATCGACAGACCGTCGCCTCAAACCTACCGTTGCTTCAAACGTCACCACCGTGAATCCAATCGGAGATATTCAGAGCACCTCGGTGCTCTGATACCATGTGAAAATCTATAATCAAACACCGAAACTCGAACAAGAACGTGACAATACTTGCAATAATATCAAGACTAACGAATACAGAAAACAATCTCTCTTCAAAGACTAATACAAGACTATAATACTCACAAACTAAAGTTACAATATGTAACTTTAATATCAGACACAATATTTGGTATAGAGAGAGAGAGAGCCTCTTTTAGAGAGAGAAATAAACGTAGTGAATGAACCCTAATCTGCCAACAATGAGATATTTATATTACAATGTTACAAACTAGTCCTCAGACTTTAACTTGCTTTTCATAACAAACCAACAGCTTCCAAGACTTCATTTTCTCAATATAATCAGCACCGAACTATCAGCAAATGACAACATCAGTCCCTCATATATTTCTGCACAAAAACAAATTAAGTTAGAACATATTTATTTGGAGTTAGGACTGAGATCGATAACATCTTTCGAACAGAACCACCTCGACCACCATAGACGTGATCCTTAAGCAATTCTCACATGATATGGATTTTTTTTGGTCAAAATTCAAAACCGTCATTAGTTGTACGCTACCGCAACTTGCCTCCCACACCACCGGTATGCCGTCGGGAAACACTGCTCCGCCGCTAACTGTTGTTCATCTGATAACTTCATAATGCTTTTGCTAACGTCACCCACTCATTCCCACTTTATTGTGACATGTTTGTGACCCAAATCAATGTTGGTGATTTTAGTGTCATCGACGACCATTTAGGTAATGTGATTTACTAGAGATTGATGTGACTTCATATTCAGCTCGGATACGAGTTAAGGGAAGTGTGGAGTGCACACTCGTTGAGCTAATATGAACTCAACCAAGACGGTAAAGCAGAGGTCAAGGGGGCTGCGCCCCTTGCGGGGTTAAGGGGAAGCGCCCCTTACGGGGTCAAGGGGCAGAGCCCCTTGCTGGGATCCGCTATATCTTACAAATCAGCAGGGCCGGTCCAATGGTTTTTGCTACCCCGAGCGAGATGAAAAAATTATGCCCCTTAAACTTGTATTATACTATAAGTTTCTTTTAATAAAACAAATAATGCAGAAAAATTTATATTATCAAACAAATGCAGAAAAAATTATATAATCAAACAAACGTAATGATATTATAAATCCAATAAAATATTCAAATTTAAATGAATAGGTCCTTGTGCTTTACATAAGCAACCCAATAAAATATTCAAATTTAAATGAATATTATAGATTATTGAAGTATCATTTTAACTTCGTTTATGTCAATTTGGCACACACCAAAAAAAAAAACACCATAAAAGTGTAAGATCACATATATTTCAAAAGGTTCATAAATTAATGACGAAGAATCAAACTTTAAAGTTTGAAAAAGAATAAACAAAAAATTTGTATATATTTTCTCCGTCCCACTTCAATTATTTATGTTTTAAATTTGACAGTTTTTTTTCTAAACTTTGATCTTAAATAAATTTTTTTTTGTGTTATATGATAGTTGATGTAAAATATATGATTGAATTCGAATTTAAAAATCGAATTCAACCATATATTTTGCATCAAGTATCATGTAACACAAAAAAGTATTTTCTAAGATCAAAATTAAGAAAAATAAACTGTCAATTTTAATACGTGGACATTTAAAGTGGGACGGAAGGAGTATATCATTTACTGATTCTTGATTCTTTTTTGGGTAATTGCCACATATTTTTCTTTTCCAAATTGTTTTTCATATATTTTTAAAACTAATCTAATACTAGTTTCTTATTAAATTTTTATTGTACGTTTACCTTGCTTTTTTGTTTCAAGTACGAATGAGACACATTTAGATTTAGATTTTAAAAATGAATATTAGACAATTTATAATATTTTTATTAAATATAGCAATTGTCAAGTTTTGATATAAGTGTAGACATAACTATAGTATATGGGAGAAACTGTAAATCTCAGAAACTATAGTGGGGTAAATTGAAATAATCAATAAAGCATTCCTTTCTTCCTCACCACAAAATTCTTACCTGCGTAAAATAACATCAATGGCTGCCCTTTCCTTTGTTCACTTGAAATAACTCTAGATCTATCTTATTTTTCTTATATGTGACATTTAGAAACAAATTCATACTATTTTAAGAAAATCAAAGTTTAGAACAATTATCGATTTGATGCCCCCGTTTTGATGATGCCTTGGGCGGTCGCCCTCCCCGCCCGGCCTTGGGGCCGGCCCTGCAAATCAGTATTAAGCTGGAACTTAATTTTTCCCAACTTTTGGGACAATTTTCGACAGTTATAACTGTCTGAAAACCGTCGGTAACTGCCTTAAAACTGTCATATTATCTGTCTTCCAAAACCAGATATCAATTCCTTTATTTTTCCGATTTGTGATTCTGGTGCGTAGAACACAAATTGACAATTCTCTTTGTATTATCCCGATTAGGATTTCGTGCAACCCAGACAATTGATAGGGTCGAAATACTTAATACGGAAAGTGAATCAACACGATACACAGAGAAATCCAGGATCATCTCATACAAAACCAATATATCTTACAATCAATTCTTTCTGGGTGTAATCGTTTCACCGAAAATCCAACACATCTTCCAAATTTTTACATTTTCGTGCATATGTACACACTCAATTTAAATGTAAAATTAGAGTTTTTCAGTGTGATAATGGTGGAAAATTTGACAACAAACCAATCATTATCTATTCACCACCAATGGCATCCAATTTCAATTTTCTTGCCCACGAAATTAGCAACAAAATGATAAACAACATATGATTCGATCATCTACAATGTTGTGTGCCATATGCTTTTTTTAAGGACATCTTCGACCATAATTTTGGGTCGAAGCACTACAGATGATCATACATATTCTTAATATCATTTCCCTACCTCTTTAAAAAATGTCATCGGTATACTCATCTTCGCACATTTGGTTGTTCGGTTACCCATATTTTCCACCACACAAACTCACTCCTCGCACCACCCCATACATATTTATTGTTCTCTTACAACCAACAAGGAGCCAACATTTTTTACCTCAATAAGAAGAAAATTATCATTTTCGGATGTATCATTTTTTACGATTCATCATTCCCTTTCGCTTAATTTTCTCCTAACAAAGCTCCATCGTATGAGTTCCTAGACACACCATGGTCCACACATTAAATTTGATGCCAGCCACCATACTCAATTTTTTCTCACCAGTTGAAATTCTTCTCGATTTCTTTCCCAAGAATACTCACCCTCGAGTTTTTGGTTGCATATCGTATCCCAATCCAACCACAACTTCACCCCACAAACTCGCTCCAAGATCAACCAGTTATGTATATATCGGTCCTTCGAATGATCACAAAGGATACCATTGCTTGACTTAATTACTCGAAAAGTTATTATCTCTCGTCACATTATGTTTGATGAAACTAATTTCCCTTATTCATTATTTCACACGTCACCATCCATTTCTGAGTATAATGTTTTCTTGATGACTGATATCGCTCATTTATATGACTATTTTATCGCGATATTCATTGTGTTTTGTGTCCCAAACGTAATGGAAAGGCCCCTTTTATGCTTATGTTTTGTAAAGTTTTGTGTTAGGTTGAGTTAGGTACTTTTGGAGCAAAAAGAACGAGTTTTTGGACTTTAACTTGAAAATGGACAAAGCAATCAGGATAGGCGACGCATTCGAGTGGACTGCTCAAGACATTCAGCTCGGAAGTGGGAATGCGCCGCATTCCCACCACAGGCGGCGCATTCCCTTACTTGGCAGTTACATGACGGTTTTAATGATTAATCAAGAGAACACCAAAAGACTTCAACACTGAACAAATAGACAGACGTGGGAAGGAGAAAAATATCATCCTTTTGATCACAATTTGGGCATTATCATCAAATTGAAAGCATTACTTTCATTTGGAACAATCGTTAATTTCATATTTCATCAAACAATCGTCAATTTCAATTTCGTTTAGTTACTTGGAGAATTTTTGGGAACTTGTTACTTACAATTGGTATTGAACTTTTACCTATTTTTCATTGCAATTGAATTATGTCTTTCATATATTTGATTAGTTTCGTTACAATTATGAGTAGCTAATTTCCTTAAACGTTTGCTTGGATTTGTGATCGTTTGTGTGTTAGATTTTGGGTGTGAAATTAGATTGATGTGTAGAGGTTAATCGGGGATCCGTTTGGGTTAATATCTTAATTATATTGTTAAAATTATTTATACTCTTGTTTGGTAATCTAAAAACGGGTATTCGAAAGGAATCCGTAATTTTTACTCAAATAGGAACGAATTAATCAGCCGGTCTTTAGTTGATTATAAGTTAGTGGTATTCGAAAGGAATCATTAACAACGATTTGAACAAGTAGGTATTAACACGAACGCTAGCTACTAAATTAAGAGAAATCGGTTTAGGAGTTAGTAAGCTATTCGAAAGGAAGCTTATAGGTTAACTCTCACACATCGGCTTGAAACTTTATGCACAATTACTTGAGGTGTTAGCGGTATTCGAAAGGAATCGTTGCATGGTTAGGTAATTGGAGAAATCCGGTATTCGAAAGGAACTTAGGATTTTACATTAGAAGTTTATCGACATTTTCACACCTAAGAAATAACATACATTCGTAAACGGTCCAAGCAAGCGTCTTTTTATATATTTGAATTACAAATCACTTTTAGTCGTTTTTACTTTAAGTCTTCCTAAGACTAAAACCCCCACTTTGTTACTTATATATGTTTCATAAACGACAATTGAAATATCCCAATTGAAAGTCCCTGAGTTCGAACCCGAACTTGCCCAAACTATACTACAAACGAAAGGGTACACTGCCCGGTGTTGTGGTCTAGCGAAAGCAAAAAGGGAAGACTAGATTTCACACATCAAGTTTTTGGCGCCGCTGCCGGGGACTTGATAATTGGAATTTTTATTTGTCGTTTATTGTTCAAAGTATTTGCTTTAATCTATTTTAGTTTTTAGATTTTGTTTTATTTATTTTCAGGTGCTTTTCACGTTTTGGTTTTTGTTTAGTTATGATTTACAGGTTGTAGATATTAGATGATGAACAGGAGATATAACAACTATTATGGATATTCGGATAGGGGGAATTACCGAGACCCAATATGTGATTTTGGATATGGTTATAGAGATGATAGAGGACGGGGGAACAACCAATCTTACGAACGGGAATTTTAGTATGAGGAAAATCAACCGAAGAAAGAAAAAGAGCAAGAGCTGAAAGAGTGGTTTAAAATCTTTGTTGAAATGAAAAAACAGTTTAATGATGGGATTTTTAAATACTTGGAATTGCTAGATATTCGACTTGAACTTGATCGTCAGGATTTTGATGTCGCAAAACAACGGTTAGAATGGCAGTTGGAGGAGTTGGAAGAAAGAGCAAGGGATCAACAAGAGGAACAAGTAAATGCAATTTCAACACGGTGGGAATATGAGTATTGGGATGAAGAAACTGAAAACAAAGAAGAGCCCAAAGCTGAACCTGAACCCACTGCGCCGCAGTCACATTCACTGCGACGCAGTGATATCTCAGAACCCGTTTCCGATTTTGATAGTGATTTTGAGTCGGACGAGGAAGAATGGGAGGACCCGGTAGTTCAAATATATATAGCCACATCCGAATCAGCTACTAGTCCACAGGTTCAAGTTTATGACACGGAAAGTTTTCAACAATTTAAAGAGGAGGAAGCGAAGGAACAACCCGAACCGCCAAAACCGTTTGCAAAAGAAGCTGAATTTTGGGATAAAGTGCATTGGGTAAATAGTTTAGATGAGGAATTGGAAGATTTCCTCGGATTGGATATAGGAATCTCGGAGGGGTAAGTTATTGGTGACTATGGAGATATTACGTGGGACGGATTAGAAAGAATGTTCGATTCAAATGTCGACTTAAATACCACAAAGAGCGGGGAAATAGGCGATGGTGTAAACAAGGAAGTAGAGTGTTGTGAAACTACCTTGGAGGATTTTGAGGAGTTATTTGATTTGGGAACGAAACCGGTTGTCACCAAAGTGGAGAAGGAGGTTGAAGCCAAGGAGGAGTTAATGCCCGAGAAAGAAATCGGTAAAGAAAGTGATGGGGAGTTTTGTCTCGAGCTGAAAATCGGTACGAAGCCGAAGTTTAAAGATAACACAGACGAGGAGTACGTGAATTTGGACGACTTCATGGATGAAGAATCGAGTGGGGAAGGGTATGAAAAATATAAGTATGGGGGAGTTGTTGTCTACTATAGACCATGGAAGGATGTTTCGATCATGCAAGAAACAAAGGAGTGGCATGACGCATGGGCGAAAACCCACAATGAGCTCATTGTATCTAACTATGAATTTCTTTATGATGATTTGATTTGTAGGTGTGTTGGGCGGTGTTACATCTTACGGGAGGCAACCCGGGTTTTTCATTTTCTTTCCTTTTCTTTTATTTTTGTTTTGTTTGCTTATTTAGTTTTTAGTTTTTAATTTCTAGTTTGAAAACGCATTCGGGACAATGCGTTAGATAAGTATGGGGGGTTAGTCGGGAAATTAGTTAGTTTTATCCCCTATATCCATTACGTTTATTTTAGTCCCATTTGAGTCTTTAAAAAAAAAAAAAAAAAAAAAAACGCTTAAACGTAGTTAGGGAAAATGATAGGGGCTTGTATATTTAACTTTATTCCGGTACTTTAACGTGAAATTGTTTAGGAACATCTTTAGTTAGGTTGAGTTAGGTACTTTTGGAGCAAAAAGAACGAGTTTTTGGACTTTAACTTGAAAATGGACAAAGCAATCAGGATAGGCGACGCATTCGAGTGGACTGCTCAAGACATTCAGCTCGGAAGTGGGAATGCGCCGCATTCCCACCACAGGCGGCGCATTCCCTTACATGGCAGTTACATGACGGTTTTAATGATTAATCAAGAGAACACCAAAAGACTTCAACACTGAACAAATAGACAGACGTGGGAAGGAGAAAAATATCATCCTTTTGATCACAATTTGGGCATTATCATCAAATTGAAAGCATTACTTTCATTTGGAACAATCGTTAATTTCATATTTCATCAAACAATCGTCAATTTCAATTTCGTTTAGTTACTTGGAGAATTTTTGGGAACTTGTTACTTACAATTGGTATTGAACTTTTACCTATTTTTCATTGCAATTGAATTATGTCTTTCATATATTTGATTAGTTTCGTTACAATTATGAGTAGCTAATTTCCTTAAATGTTTGCTTGGATTTGTGATCGTTTGTGTGTTAGATTTTGGGTGTGAAATTAGATTGATGTGTAGAGGTTAATCGGGGATCCGTTTGGGTTAATATCTTAATTATATTGTTAAAATTGTTTATACTCTTGTTTGGTAATCTAAAAACGGGTATTCGAAAGGAATCCGTAATTTTTACTCAATTAGGAACGAATTAATCAGCCGGTCTTTAGTTGATTATAAGTTAGTGGTATTCGAAAGGAATCATTAACAACGATTTGAACAAGTAGGTATTAACACGAACGCTAGCTACTAAATTAAGAGAAATCGGTTTAGGAGTTAGTAAGCTATTCGAAAGGAAGCTTATAGGTTAACTCTCACACATCGGCTTGAAACTTTATGCACAATTACTTGAGGTGTTAGTGGTATTCGAAAGGAATCGTTGCATGGTTAGGTAATTGGAGAAATCCGGTATTCGAAAGGAACTTAGGATTTTACATTAGAAGTTTATCGACATTTTCACACCTAAGAAATAACATACATTCGTAAACGGTCCAAGCAAGCGTCTTTTTATATATTTGAATTACAAATCACTTTTAGTCGTTTTTACTTTAAGTCTTCCTAAGACTAAAACCCCCACTTTGTTACTTATATATGTTTCATAAACGACAATTGAAATATCCCAATTGAAAGTCCCTGAGTTCGAACCCGAACTTGCCCAAACTATACTACAAACGAAAGGGTACACTGCCCGGTGTTGTGGTCTAGCGAAAGCAAAAAGGGAAGACTAGATTTCACACATCAATGACACATATCCTAATCCGTTTGATGACACATATCCTAATTCGCTTATTTGTCCCTAGATCCACCGGTGTTGGCACATTTATGTGTTTGCAATTATCTTGTATAAATTCTTGTTTAAAATGTCGTGTATTAAAGTTATATTCAGATCGAGTTGTAATCGGTTTTTGTATCTTACAGTAGTGTCCCTTAGTGTCCCTGGCAATTCCATTCTCACTAAGGTCTGCCTATAAATAGCAAACCTAGAGATCATAAATGCAGGGCTCTCATTTCAAGACGACCAGTGTCGTTGTTCTTAAGTAGTGTCGTAGTTTGAGAGTCCTCATTGAGGTTTTCATCTTAGAAATCAATTGTATTGATCATTATTCGTATTGTAATAGATACGTAAAACATTTATAATATCAATCGTTGATTTCTACTATTATTCATCACCATATACATCCATCTATTGATATTGCTTGATATTGCTTGATATTGCTGCTATCTTTAGAGTGAAGGATTCAAATACAAGATCTAGGATCTTATATTTGATAAGCTAAGATTCGTAAGGAGGAATATCAATGGGTCATGTATTATTTCCCCTCGTTTTAGCTTATTTTTTCTACTCCAGACGAACAACGTCTCGGATCCTTCTCACTCCATCCATCTAGCTCGAATCCAACCCCTCAACCACATAGCTCAAGTTTGTGTCATATCTGGGCACAACCAACTAGTATCTATTAAACATATTGGACCATGGCTTGTATAGCCCATTTAGATATGTTAGGGCACAACCCATAGTTTGTATTGTGATGTATATATTTGTATTATGTTCAGTAATATGTAACAACTCAATTGATTCCATAATCCAATATGGTATCAGAGCTGAAAAAGCTCTCCTAACTTCTCTCCTCAAATCTCCACAATCAATCCCAAAACCCTAAAACAGTGTCCCGCTACCTAAACCTAAAATTATTCGATCATCATCACATAGACCCTAAAGCAAAATTGATCATTATGGAAGCTGGACCATCTAAAAAATCTCATGGTCTCACAAATATCAAAGCTCACATCCCGGTCACGCTTGACCTAGAAGACATGAACTATACAACATGGCTGAAATTTCTTGAAATGCATTGTATCACGAACGAAGCGGAAGGTTTTCTTGATGGGACCATCTTGCCTAAAGGCAAGGATGATAAAGCATGGCTAAAAAGAGACACATTAGTAAATATGTGGATATACAACACCATAAGCAAACACATTTTGCAGATCGTAATGAAGAAGAGCGAGACCGCACAAGAATTGTGGCAAGCGATCCATGATTTGTTTCAAAACAACAAAAAATATCGGGCAGTGCAACTCCAAGATGACCTACGAAACATAACCATGGGGGATCTTAATGTGTCCACCTACTGTCACAAAATCAAGGTTATCTCCGATCTACTCGATAACATGGACCAACCAGTCGATGATGCTACTTTGGTCATGCACACTCTCAATAGTCTTTCAGCCAAATACGCGACCTTTGCAACCGTGCTTCGAATCCACCAGCCTCCTCCCTCCTTTATTGACACTCATTCTTTGCTTGAAATGGAGGAGACAAGATTGAACCGAACATCTCATCAAGTGGCTAATCAAGACAATTCTTCCTCCTCCACCGTGTTGCACGTAAAACACAATGCTCCACCTCGCTGTAACTTCAATGATCTCTGTCGTAATTTTCAAAGAGATTTTTGTAGGTTTGGTGACAAGTGTCGTTATATACACACTACTGGTCATGGCCATCGAAGGAAGGCAACAAACCCCTACGGTTCTCCCGGTAGCAGCAACAGGTTTTCCAATTTTGGGGCATCTGGGAATTTCATGCAGTCCACCAAACCACATAAGGCCCAATACAAGGGAGGCCCAACAGCTTATGACCCAGGTCAGTATCCATCGGGTCACTTCAGCGCCCCATACCCGACCGGGTCCTCTGCTCCGATCCAGTCCCAGACGAGTCACCCTCCCGGTTTCCCCGCTCCATCTGCCCAGCCTTCGGGACACACTCACCCGAGTTCTTCTTACCCGACAGCCGCTGCGTATCACACTCAAGCTACTCCAAGCGATAAACCAACAGCTATTCTGCAATCATTTTCTAACATGAGCGTCAACGATCACGGTGCGAGTGAGTGGTACATGGACACCGAGGCGACTTCACATCTTGCATCCAACTCAGGTAGTCTCGATACTATTCTTAATAAAAGTTTTATTTCATCTATTATGGTTGGCGATGGAAATACAATTCCCGTAACATATACCGGACACACTCACTTAAAAACTCCAACCCGTACTTTAAAACTTAATAATGTTCTCATCACTCCTCAAATAATTAAAAACCTCATATCGGTTCGCCAATTTACCCTAGATAATTACTGCTCCATTGAATGTGACCCTTTTGGTTTTATTGTGAAGGACCCTCAGACACGAACAAATCTTCTTAGATGTGACAGCACCGGAGACCTATACCCCGTCACTTCACTTGCTATGGCGTTTCTTTCCTCGAGTCGAGACACATGGCATCAAAGACTTGGTCACCCAAGACAAGATGCTTTACGCATTTTAGTTTCAAATAATCTAATTTCATGCAATAATTTAAAGTCACAAAACTTGTGTAATGCGTGTCAACTTGGTAAACATGTTATGTTACCCTTTTATTCATCGTTATCATCTGCTGAGTCGGTTTTTGACATTGTGCACTCGGACTTATGGACTTCCCCAATTTCGAGTATCACGAGAATAAAATATTTTGTAATTTTTGTCGATCATTTCTCTCATTTCTTGTGGGTGTTTTTTTGCGTAAAAAGAGTGATGTTTATTCAAAATTTCTTATTATTCGCTCTTATGTTAAAACCCAATTTAACTGCGAAATAAAAGCATTCCAATGCAATCACGGCGGTGAATTTGATAACCATGCACTACATAACTTATTTGAAACAAACGACATTTAATTTCGTTTTTCTTGTCCCAAAACATCTCAACAAAACGACAAATCCGAACGAACGATTCGCACAATAAACAATTTCATTCGTACTCTTTTGTTTCAAGCTCGATTACCCCCGATCTATTGGGTTGAAGCACTCCACATGACAACTCATCTTCTTAATATCTTTCCCTCCATTGCGATAAATAATGAAATACCTTTTCAAAAACTCTTTCAAAAACCCCCCACCATGCAAACATCTTCGTGTTTTTGGTTGTCTATGCTATCCTCATCTTCACACCCAACACAAACTTGAACCCCGCTCCACCCCTTGTATCTTCATTGGTTATCCTGTCAATCATAGAGGTTACCGGTGTCTTGATCTCAAAACTAAGAAGATTATCCTCTCTCGCCATGTTACATTTGATGAAATTGTATTCCCATTTGCACCAAAATCAACATCCGCACCTAGATCCTCCACCTTTCTTGAGGAAGACTACCCCAATTCCCCAATCTCTCACCTAACTCCCTCCATACAATCCAACACTACAATCCAACACTACACCCACTGCCTCTATACCCGACCCCCACTCTCTCCTACTGCCACTACACCTATTCCGCCATCTCCTTCAACCGTAGTCCACAAAAACCTCACCCCATTCCAAGCCCAATCACCTCTAGGACCAATCCCAAAACCGCCCATCTCACCTGAACCGGCCCAAACACCATCGCCCGCCCCACCCATCTCCCCTGAACACGAACCACATCCATCCCCCGAACCCGATCCCTAACCACCCAATGCGATTCCACCCGTCACCCAACATCATATGACCACACGTTCTCGCCTAGGACATCTCAAACCAATTCAACGCCTAAACCTACACACCACTACCCATCACCCACTCCCGAAATCATATCGCTAATCCCTTAACCAAACCCAATGGAAATCCACCATGCTAGATGAACATAAATCTCTTATTAAAATAATACGTGGAAACTTGTCCCAAAGCCTGCAGGTGCGAATGTATTTAACTTCATATGGCTATTCAAGGTTAAGTGTCATGCGAATGGTCTGATCAGTCCCTATAAAGCGCGACTTGTAGTGAATGGTCGTAGCCAACATCAAGGGGTAGATTGCGATGAGAAATTTATCCCGGTTGTCAAACCGGCAACTATACGCACTGTTATCATTCTCGCCATCTCGAGAAACTGGCCGATCTACAAACTAGACGTTAAGAATGCTTTTCTTCATGCTACTCTTGACGAGACCGTCTATATGCACCAGCCACCTGGTTTTGTGGATACGCGATTCCATGATCATGTCCGTCTTCTTCAACGATCTTTATATGGCCTGAAACAGGCACCACGTGCTAGGTTTCAGTGGTTCGCTAGACATTTTCTTCGCATTGGCTTTGTTCACAGTCGTACAAACACCTATTTGTTTATATTTAAACATGGATGGGAGACTGCTTATCTACCTTATGTACTATTATATGTGGATGATATACTTCTCACGACATCCTCTACTACTCTACTTCAACGGATTATTGCCTCTCTCAGTCGGGAATTTGATATGACATACGTGGGACATTTGAGCTATTTTTTGGGGTATTTCGGTCACCTGCACACTACAAGGGATGTTTCTATCTCAACAGAAATATGCCTTGGATCTTCTCGAGCGGGCACCTATGCTTAACTGTAACCCCAACAAGACGCCTGTTGACGTGGACTCCAAGCTTGATTCTTCAGGCCCTCTTGTTTCGGATCCCACTTTATACCGTTGTCTTGCGAAGGGCATTACAGTATCTGACATTCACACGCCCGGACCTTGTATACGCAATTCAATAGATTTTCCTTTTCATGCATGACCCTCGGGAACCACATCTTCAGGCTCTCAAGCGCATCCTGTGCTACGTTCGTGGGACTATTGAGCATGGCCTTCAGTTATACACATCTCTGACATCTCAGCTCACCGCCTACTCTGATGCGGACTAGGGGGAGAGGGGGTGTCCAGTCTCACGGCGATCTACCTCAGGTTATTGTATCTGCATGGGGTCCAACTTATTATCCTGGTCGTCTAAGCGACAACACACAGTTTCACGCTCCAGTGCTGAGTCAGAAAACAGAGGTGTCGCTAACGCAGTCGCGATAAACATCTTGGTTACGCAATCTTCTTCGAGAGATACATAACCCAATCACCACAACTACCATTGTTTTATGTGATAACGTTAGTGCCGTATATATGTACTCCAACCCAATGAAACATCAACGAACTAAGCACATTGAGATAGACATCCAATTTGTCCGGGACAAAGTGGCAGCCGAAGAGGTTCGAGTTTTTCACGTTCCCTCTCGCTATTAGTATACCAACATCTTCACCAAGGGCCTACCTTTTCCGCTCTTTTATGAGTTTCTATCTAGCTTGAGCGTTCGACAACCTTCTTCCGCTCAAAATGCGGGGGCATATTAGACATATTGGACCATGGCTTGTATAGCCCGTTTAGATATGTTAGGGCACAACCCATAGTTTTTATTGTGATGTATATATTTGTATTACGTTCAGTAATATGTAACAACTCAATTGATTCTATAATCCAATAGTATCTCATAGACTCTCGGCCAAGCCAACGTGGCTTATCCTCCATTTGACTCAGATCCTACATTTTAGCTACTTAACACCCCGTCTCTTCCAATGAAGGTTCGGTCTAAGACCGGACACTACCGACCTCGTCACATGCTAAATTTATATGTTCTCATTCTCATATCCCTTGATCTTATGCACACGATCTATGAGACCCAAACTATGAAGATTTCATGGATTACGATATGTTAGCACTAACTTCGAATGATACACGCATGGGAGATAGTTCCACGTGCCTCTTGAGATGTTGGCTCTTTTCAGCTCTTTCGTCACGAATTGACAATAGCGGTCAGTTTCAACGATAAAAAGCCCGTCTTGTCGCCAAAGTTTTTCCCAACAACCTGGTGTAGACTACGATGAGACGTTTTCTACTATATTCAAATATGCCACCATTAATATTGTGCTTGGTATTTTTTTTCCCCGTTCTTGGCGTATTCATCAACTTGATATCAATAACGTTTTACATAGTGGCGACTTATATGAGGTTGTGTATCTTAAACAACCTTCTGGATATGCTAATTAATGCCTCCTTCCCAACCATCAGCTTCTAAAGGCTCTATATCGGCTCAAATAAGCCTCACATATGTTTCGTATCATTGGTTTACGCTATACGTCTCGTCTTTAGGTTCACTAGTAGCAAACCTACGTCGCCTTTCACCTATCAATGCGAAGAGGACACATTCTATCTATTTTATTGTTGATGATATTATTGATATGCCTCATCTACGACTCTTATACATCATATCATCTCTCGTCTCTCTCTTAAGATTTGCCATGACAAATCTTGGCTCGTTATCATATTTCCATGGAATAACATGAGCATTGCAATATCTGTCTTTGGTCCACTTTGTATCTAAATCATACAAGAACATTGCAAAATATTACCTTTACTCTTCTAGACATTGAGTATGTTGTACATTCTCTACAAGCTTGATCCATGTATGCCTGAAATCATGCTTTAAAGCGAATTTTTCGATATCTTCGGGGCACAATCACCCATGGGATTTATATCCGACCATTGATCGACTCATCACTTACCCGAATGTTGAGTAGGTCGGATACTCCAATACACATATTGTTATTTTTTGTGAATGTGAGTGCATTATATCCATCATGTAACTAAACATGTTGAAATAGATTATACTTTATTAGAAAACAATTTTCATTAGACAAGTTCATGTGCTTCATGTTCCAAAGTCATATTTACTGAAAGACTTCCCTAGCCATATATGTTGCTATATTTATGTATTGTAAATACTAATAGCGTAGGGGCTATACTATTAATTGTTGGTGATTTATGTCACCAATATGATTTAAGTGTAATGAAATTAACTTGGTTTAACCAATGTAATCTTGATAATTATCGAACAAGTTCGGGAAAGTGTGGAGTGCACACTTGTTTGAACTTATCTGGATTATTTAGGGGCGAAACCCCTAAACGACGAGGGTTCGGGGGCAGCGCCGATTTTGACCCTAAAATATGGATTCGGTTTTGACCCGAAATCTTTCCCGAATTTGACCAATTTAGAAGTTAGGGTTACAGTTGTTTGAGAAAACTGCATGTGGCAGTTTTAAAACGGATTTTAACTTCTTGTTGGTTAAATTATAATTACTGGTACGTATCAAAATTCATTCCTACACAAAATTTTTCACAGATTCGTAGTTCTTAATTTTGAGTTTTATCCGATTGAAGATTTCGATAGTACCATCGAAATACTTTGATCCGAAAGTGAAATCACGACTCTCAAAATCCGTTATCTAAATCCCCAATATACAACATTAATTTAATAAAGTGTAATGTTTATTTAAAGGCAAAGATATATATAGTAATCCATACATATAACAAATTAAATTATTAATATGATCAACATGTATTTGATGATCTATGATCTATAAAGCATAATCACTTTAAAAGATTCTAAAGGATTGTAAATATTCATTGTCTAACATTGTTAATCAATCATTTTATTTAAATGGATTGGAGGCTATGAAAATGTTTTTTTTTCTTAATTAACCAATATGACACAACCAAAATCTCAGGTAAAAAGGGAGCATGCAATCCGTAAAAACACACACAAAGCTGGCTCAATATACTTCAACTTCATTAAAATTTACACAAAGAGAACCCACAAACCAAAGAGTTGTTGTCGCCACCAAGATCAGCGTGTTCAAGTGCTTTTTTACCAGCCACAACGCAATACCGCAAACAATCATCAAGTCTCCGATCATTTTTCCCATTAATATACCCGTCGGATTTAAAGTTCCGAATCTGCCCACCGAATCTAGTTGGAAATTCAGACGCATCAAATCTATCAATTAACCCGATTCCACCTTCCCCTGCCAACAGTTTGTCATAAAACGTATCAACATCGTTTCCAAACACGGAAACAAGACCCATACCCGTAATTACAACTCCTTTTTTTGGGTCAGTATCACGTGTAGTGGCGGATATTATGATGGTGGTTCTGGTTGCACGTTGGATGATTTTGATAGGTTCTGAGCGAAGACGGCCAAGTGGGTTGGGTTGGGTGACCCCGAGTTGAAAATTGAGTGATTTGAAAAGAGGATGGGTTTGAGTTTGCATGGTTTGTTTGTTGATGAAGGGAGTATGACAAAATTGGTGAAGTATGTTTTCGTTTTCATGGTTTTAGTGACCGTTATTTATCGATACAGACGATGTTGTAGAATGCTGGATTTGACTAATATGTAAATGAAATTTAATTTAGTGGATGGAAATTTAAAACCAACATCATTACCATAAATCATTAGGAACTCAAACATATTAACTGTTAGATATGAATTCAAATTAGTGTAACTATTTATTAACGTTAACCTAAGCAGGGAAAATTATCAAAGACAAAACAAAATCTTATTAAAACATCAGTCAATGAATTTTAAAGAAAGTACAGTTCATCTACTTGTCAACAACAATCTGAGTATCTATGAATTGTAGATGGTGAGTCCTCAATCGATCGAGCAAACGACTTCTCCTACCACATCAGGTCTGTCCACCACAACAAGAACAAAGCACAACTTCTGATCTTTACGAAACGACCACACTTGAATCAATGACTTTTCCTCAAAATACTTCTTGTTATTCTCAACAAAGCTGTTCCAATTGGTGTTTAGTACATAATTCTTGGTTCTATTCATGCTCCACTTCCTCAACACCATTGGTTTCTCATACATTTTGAACGTCGGCCCCACAAGTCGAACACTGATGTTCTTTCTATCCTCTAGATCCTTCTTCTCTACGGCTGTCAAAAAATCTGGAGTTTCCAATTGCTTAATAGGCATGTTTAACCGGTTTTGGTGTCGATTAAGATCACTAGGATACAATTTCTTTTGAATCACGAGCTTCGCATCTAAACCATTCATCTCACCAGCAATAAACCTCTCCAACTTCTCTGTTACCTCGTTTTTCACCACCGCCCACGTCCCATCTTCTTTTGTATCTTCCTATTTTGATTCTCATCTTCCTGAACAGTAGATGGACGAGGACGTTTCATTGTAGCTTTTTTCGGACCTAAGCGATTCTCTCCAGCAAACAAATCCATTTTCTTCTTAAAAAGGTCTTGAATCTTTTGATAATAATAATCATCCTCCTTTCTGATAGTAGCAAAGCGAATTCGTTTGATTTCTGTTGGAGAATCTTGCGGTTCCCTATTATCAGTAAAAACAGAAAAGGATTCAGAACTATTTCAATGATTTCGTTAAACTAACTTGTTTTAAGTAAATAATTATGCGTCATTTTATTATCATCCATGCATAAGTATTCATACTATTTCCTTTTACATAAACCCTGGAGTCTGGTTTCGATATTGTAAAAAAAAAAAAAAAAATCCTGGTTTCCTTTTACGATTTTCCCATCTTTTTTTTTTAAAATATAATCTGTATAAATAATTATATATTACATGACATATTTATACCTTTTTTCGGTTGGCGAATTGGTAGTAGAAGATGTCGTGACCGGTTCAAGAACATCGTCGGAGGAATCATTCGGAAGAGAGCCTGAATAACGATATTTCGGATGAACACCCATTATTGTTTACTTACTTTTCAAGAAATCTATGGAATAAAGCAGTAATGTAATGCTGAGAAACTTTCGTATTTGTGTAATTGGGTTAGCATTTGAGTGCTTTTATAGAATATATAGGATAGGATTGTGCTACAAATAAGGGAAGAAACCCTAGTAACATAAGGAAACTTGCTGGATAATTAATTAACAAACTATAGTTAATCGGTTTGTTTTATAATTTCCTTTTATTGTTTTTAAAATAATGAATTTATTAAATTTATTTGTTGGAATAGTATGCGTACAAATGGATGGTAAAAGTTAAGTTATTAAATTGATTTTATGGGTGGTTTGTAAATAAATTATTTTTTTGACTATAATATGTTTGAAAAAAAATATTTTTCTGAAAAATAGTATTTAAACTTATAAATGGTATATATGCTATTTGTTCAAAATTATGGATTTAATTTTTCAAATTGAAAATTTACATGTATGGAACATATTTTCGAAATTAATTTCGTAAATGCTTTGGATCATCCGTTAAAGGTTACCTATAAAACATTTCATGAATAGTCTAAAATTTGGATTAATATTACAACTAGTTTCAAAAATATGGATTATCCATGTATTTTCTAGTCTTTATGGATTTAATCCATAATTTTAAATAAACCACAATAACCACTTATACATCTCTTTTTATTTAATATATCAATTACTCTCTTTTATTTAATATTTTTGTTTGCTTCTTATTCCTATTTATCTAAATGATGGTGTAGTGGTCGCGACTTATCATTTGTCCTAAAACGAAGAAAGTATATATATTATGTCGATCTCTTATGCACACGACTTCACGATATCTATGTTAAGCACACAACCAATCGATATCGACTTTGTAAAGAACATCGAATGAGGATATCGGGTTGTAGTTGTGACAATCCGTCTTTTCGAGGTATATTTTATTTACCGATTATTACTCTTTTTATTCGCAATGATTTGGACCCTTGTGTTTCGCTTTATTTTACTCACGTTTATTGCATTTGAGTCGGGTTTATGTGTTTTATTACTTTGTCTCTCGAGACGGAAGCTTTAGAATCACCTAAGTGCCTAATATCTAGTATTCTCACGTTATTAAAGTATTGTGTTTACGCCATAAATCGTCGGT
>CAJVGC010000001.1:65298911-65309485 GCA_910822075.1 Senecio squalidus | reverse complement strand
AAATCTTCACACAAATAGCATTAAATTTGATTCTATCATATATTCGAAAATATGAACGGCAAATTGTTCGAAAGATGTTATCGATCTCAGTCCTAACTCCAAATAAATATGTTATAACTTAATTTGTTTTTGTGCAGAAATATATGAGGGACTGATGTTGTCATTTGCTGATAGTTCGGTGCTGATTATATTGAGAAAATGAAGTCTTGGAAGCTGCTGGTTTGTTATGAAAAGCAAGTTAAAGTCTGAGGACTAGTTTGTAACATTGTAATATAAATATCTCATTGTTGGCAGATTAGGGTTCATTCATACGTTTATTCTCTCTCTAAAAGAGGCTCTCTCTCTCTCTATACCAAATTTGTGTCTGATATTAAAGTACATATTTAACTTTAGTTTGTGAGAGTATTATAGTCTGTATTAGTCTTTGAAGAGAGATTGTTTTCTGTATTCGTTTAGTCTTGATATTATGCAAGTATGTCACGTTCTTGTTCGAGTTTCAGTGTTTGATATAGATTTCACATGGTATCAGAGCACCGAGGGCTCTGACTATACTCCGATGGATTCACGGTGGTGACGTTTGAAGCAACGGTAGGTTTGAGGCGACGGTCTGTCGATCTAGTGTTGAGGCGGCTGTTTTCGATCTGAGAGACGGTTGTTCGATCTAGGGTTTTCTGGCGGCTGTCTTGTTCGATCTAGGGTTTTCGGCGACTGTGCTTCCGATCTACGGTATTGAGGTAACTTGCGTAAGTTTCCTGGTTATTTGTTGATTTAGATTTGAATCGCGGTAGTTTTTGTTGGTTCTTTTCTGGATCTGTTGATTGACCGACGGTTGTGAGGTATTGGTGACATAGATTCATTGGATCTGGTATATGGTAGGTCAGATCTGATTAGATCTGGTATATTGTTTGTTGGATCTGTTAGATCTGATTTATTTTCGGTGGATCTAGAGGTGATTGTGACTGATTACGGTTATTGTTGGTTAGATCTGATTAGATCTGGTATTTTGTTTGTTAGATCTGTTAGATCTGTTAGATCTGATATTTTTTTCGGTGGATCTAGAGGTGATTGTGACTGGTCTCTGTTAGATCTGGTGGATCTGTGACTGGTTGCGGTTTGATCTGGTGGATCTAGGTTTTTGGTTTGTGTCTGTGGTTTGATCGGTTCTGTTCGGGCTAGATCTGGGTTATTTGGTGTTTACTGGCTTGTGGACTCCTTGGCTGTTCCAGGATCGTGATGCTGGTTTCACTCTGTTCTTCCGCTGCTATTTTTTTTACTTTGTTTGTCTTTTATTCATTCTTTATTTGGTCTGTATTATTCTTTTATTTCCTTTTCCATTTATTGTCTGTAATATTGCTGCTGGTGCTCCTTGCTCGTGGTTGCTTGTGGTGCCAGAGGATTTAAGCCTGGTGTTTGTTGGTTGTGTTCTGTTGGTTTTTTGTTCTTTGTTTGTACTAACGTTTTCTTGGTAGAAGAGAAGCGTGCTGTTGAGCCCCTGCTTAGTAGACCTCTGAATCGAACAGTATAGGGTGCAATACACAGTATTGTCTTTTAGGGTTTTATTCTGTTTCTTTTCTTGTGTTGGTGTGCTGTTTGTTCTTGTTTTCTAGTATTTGTTAATCTGCTTGCTTGTCTGTTTTGTGCCTTTGTTTGTTATTATGAGTGCTGAAAATCTGGTGCTAGTAATGATACTAAAATGACCCAAGTTAATATTTAGTACTTTAGTGACCCTTTGTTTTTGCATGCTAGTGACACTAACACTACGTCCTTAATCACATTTAAACTTAAAGGAACTGATAAACTATAATGGTGTGGAGTTGTGCTATGTTACTTGCCTTCCAAACCAAAAATAAACTGGATTTTATTGATGGTAGTTTAAAAAAAGGATGAGTCTGATGCTGTATGGTAGACAATATGATAGATGTAATTCTGTGGTACTTTCATGGATACTTAGCTCTATTTCTGATGAACTTATTTGGGTCAAGTTTTTTCTACTTCTGCCTATGTTGTTTGGAATGAATTAAAAGAAACATATGATAAGGTAGATGGGTCTATTACATTTAATCTGCATCATAAGATAAATAGTTTAACTCAAAGTGGTAGTTCTGTTTCTGACTATTATCATAAGCTTAATTCCCTGTGGAAACAATTTGATGCTTTAGTTAAACTTCCTGTATGTTCATGTGATGGTGCTAAAATGTTTTGTGACCATAATAATTTGATAAAACTGATGCAATTTTTGATGGGCCTGGATGACACCTACTCTCTCATACGTAGCAATATTTTGACTACTGAACCTCTTCCATCTGTTAAAACTGCTTTTGCAATTGTGTCACGAGAAGAATCTCATAGAGTTCTTCTCACCTTCTTCTTCAAACAAAGGTCAAAATAATGCCTTTTTTGCAAAAGACTTTTTGAATCCTAATAAAAGGTTTTCACAATAATAACATACAATAATAACAAGTTTGAAAAAAGAGGTCCCAACCCAACTTAACTTGTACATACATGTGGAATGATTGGTCACACAATTGAGCGGATGTATATGAGATAGTTTGGTTATCCTCCAGGCTGGAAAAATCGTTTTAAGAGTAAGTTTATACAATACAATGCCCCCCCCATTACTTGACAATGTGGCTTCTAGTGGTTCTATGTCTTTTACTAGTGACCAAATGGATAGAATTTTGAAACTTATTGGAGACAAGTCAGTCCCAGGGGGGGTGTTCATGCCAATATGGCAGGTATTTGTTTTCAAAATAACAATGTGTTTTTTAATTCCAATATACAAATTTTTTTTTTCTTCTAACTCACACCTAAAATCTGCTAAGTTCCGGAATGGTTGGATCCTAGATTCAGGAGCAAACCAGCATATGACGCTATCCGATGAACATCTGGATAGTGTTATAGATACATCCTAATGGAACTGATGCAAAGATAGTTAAAATTGGAAATTTAAAACTAAATGATAACATTGTTCTTTATGATGTCTTAGTCGTGCCTGAATATAATGTAAACTTACTATCTGTGTTCAAATTGGCTGAAGATAGTGACCTTTCTGCTGTGTTTAATAAACACCTTTGCTTAATTCAGGACTCAACTCTAAAGAATACCCTGGGGACTGGTAGTGTTTCTGATGGTTTATATTATTTTGACATGGTTAGTAATAATAATTGTGCCTTTGTGAATAATGTGCTTAATTGTTTGTCTTTTGATTTGTGGCACAATCGACTTGGTCACCCTTCTGATCAAGTCTTAAATGTCCTCAAATCTTCCTTAAATGTAGTAGGAAGTTCTGAAACCGTACCTTGTGATGTTTGTCATAAGGCCAAGCAAACCCGAGAACCTTTTCCACTAAGTGACCATAAATCCAGTCACTTAGGAGACTTGGTTCATCTGGATTTGTGGGGTCCTTATAAAGTAACTAGCAAGGAAGGTTTCAGATATTTTTTAACTATTGTCGATGATTACTCTAGGGCTGTATGGGTGTATTTGCTTAAAACCAAAGATGAGGTATTTACCAATATACTTGACTTTTATAACTTGATTAAAAACCAGTTTTCAAGAACCGTTAAAGTTTTTAGAAGTGATAATGGTACTGAATTTGTCAATAATAAACTGTCTAACTTTTTTAATCAAAATGGAATTGTTCATCAAACTAGTTGTGCTTATACACCACAACAAAATGGTATAGCTGAGAGAAAACATCGACATTTGTTAAACGTTTCTAGATCTCTTTTGTTTCAAGGGGGCATTCCCCTCTATATGTGGCCTGAGTGTGTTCTAACTGCTACCTATCTTATTAACAGGACTCCATCCTCTGTGTTAAGTGGTAAATCCCCCTATGAATATGTCTATGACCATAAACCAAATCTGTCCCACCTTAGGAGTTTTGGCTGTCTTGCTTATGCTAAATGATAAGTTTGGCAGTAGGTCTCTTAAATGTGCGTTTATCGGCTATTCTAACTCTAAGAAAGGCTATAAATTGTATAGTTTTGATCAGAAGTGTGTAATCTTTTCTAGAGATGTTAAATTCTATGAAAATGTATTCCCTTTCAAATCCACTAATGATGATCATCTAAACTTGCACACTGAGACCACTACAAACACTTTAAATTTTTTTGATAGCATGTATAACCAACTCCCCAAAAGTCCCGATGATGAAGGGATGGATACTGATGGTGAAGGTAGTGGGTCCAATTCTACCTCACATGACAGTTTTCAGGAGTCGTCTCCTGTGAATGAAACTGTTGTGGAGGAGAACACCACTGCAACACCGATTGATGAAAACACAGTAATCCCTGAGGGCAATGTTTTTCAAAATCTGGATGAATCTGTTATTAATGAAACTGCTAACTCTAGAAAATCTTCCAGAAAAACAAATGTCCCTAGAAAATGGGATGACTATTTTTTAGGGGGGAAACATAGATATGGAGTTGATAAGGTAGTTAGTTATGCTAATTTGAAAAATGATTTTGCTTGTTTTGTTGCAAACTTGAATAAAAGTAGTGAGCCTAAGTCTTTTGCTGAAGCATGTTTAGATCCTAACTGGGTAGATGCCATGAATACCGAAATGGAGGCGTTACTTAGAAATCATACTTGGGACGTCACTAAAAGGCCTGAAAATAAAAATATAAATATTGTTGACTGTAAGTGGCTGTTTAAGATTAAATATAAGGCTTCAGGAGAAATAGAGAGATATAAGGCTCGTTTAGTTGCTAGGGGTTTTAGTCAAAAATATGGCATTGATTATGAGGAAACATTTTCACCAGTTGTGAAAATGGTAACTGTTAGATGCTTAATTACCCTTGCTGTTTGTAATAGTTGGCCTTTATTTCAACTTGATGTTAATAATGCCTTCTTATATGGTGATTTGGATGAGGATGTATATATGTCTCTACCTGAAGGGTATTTTGACAAGTCTGATAATCGTGTATGCAAGTTAAAAAAATCTTTGTATGGTCTGAAACAAGCCCCTAGAAAATGGAACGAAAAATTAACTGCGAGTCTTTGTGAATTTGGTTTTGTGCAAAGTAAATCTGATTATTCTCTTTATGTGCTGACCAAAGCTGATATTCATGTTATGTTATTAGTTTATGTTGATGACATTATAATAACTGGAAATTCTAATGCTGAAATTGATGCTGTGAAAAACTTCTTAAATTCTAAGTTCTTGATTAAGGATTTAGGTAACTTGAAATATTTTCTTGGTATTGAATTACTAGAAACTGATTTGGGTGTCTGTTTGTCCCAAAGAAAGTATTGCCTTGAATTATTGGATGAATTTGGTTTATTAGGTTGCAAACCTGCTGCTACTCCCTTAGATGCAAATATGTCTGTTTTATTTGATAAAGTGAGTGGTAAATCTAGTGAACTGCTTTCCAATATTTCTGTTTATCAAAAATTGGTAGGGAAATTAATATATCTAACACTTACCAGACCAGATATAAGTTTTGCTGTGCAAAATCTGTCTCAATTTATGCATGCTCCCACTCAGCAGCATTTTAGTTTAGCACTTAGAGTCCTTAGGTACCTGAAAACAGCTCCTGGTCAAGGCATTCAGTTATGTAGGTCTAAAAGTGTTATGTTATCTGTATATGTTGATTCTGATTGGGGTCGGTGTAAAGTTTCTAGACGTTCTGTTACTGGTTTTTGTGTGTATGTTGGAAATTCCCTTGTGTCATGGAAAAGTAAGAAGCAGCCTACGGTATCCAGGTCATCTGCTGAAGCAGAGTACTGAGCCATGGCTGCTGCTACTTGTGAAGTTTTGTGGTTAATAAACTTGTTGAATGACATGAAAATAAGTGGTTTAACTCCTGTTGACTTTTACTGTGATAACAAAGCTGCAATGATGATTGCAAATAATCCAGTTTTCCATGAGCGGACTAAGCATTTTGAGATAGACTTGCATGTTGTGCGTGAAAGGGTCTGTTCTGGAGTGTTGAAGCTGATAAAAATCGAGTCAAATGAGCAACTAGCCGATATTTTTACAAAGGGACTCTCTCCTTCTCCACATAACTATTTGTGTAAAAAGTTGGGACTGCATAATCCTTTTAGGGTTAGGACTGAGGGAGGATGTTAAAATAACGTTATCAAGTTCAGTCCTAACTCCCAATAATCTAGTTCTAACTTACTTCGTTTATATGCAGAAATATGTCGAGGGACTGAATATGTCTTGTGCTTAAAGTCAGGTGCTGCTTATTGTAATAAAGTGAAGGAAAGGAAGCTGCTAGTCATATTTGTCATGTGTGTCAAAGTATGGGGTTTACTATTGTAACTATGAAGTATAAATAGTTAGAGATAGCAGATTAGGTCTCATAATATTTTACACTCTCTCTCTCTAGTCGGCTGTTGTAGTCTCCCCAAATATTAGGGTTTGTTATTATTGATTTGGTTACCAATTGTAACCATAATCAAAGTCTTATAGTCTGATTCTCGTTCATAAGTGTAGCATATTGTTTTGGTGATTGTGAGTAATAATAAAAGAGGTATTCATTGTTCATCTTGATCTTTCTGTCGGTTTTCACAGCATCTCCACTAGATCGCTATCCCAAAAACCGATAAGGAGTTACAAATATGAGTACCACAACGAGTGTCATATACCCATGTATTTGTATTAGAGAAAGAAAATAATCCGATAGTCAAAATACCTGAAGATCCGACATTGCCGACTTTCTTCTTATTTTGCACCTCGGATAGATACTTCAGACAATTCCTCTTTTAGTGTTCTATCTCACCACAATGGTGACACCCATCATCTTTAGAGACTTGTGCCTTTTTAGCCGGAGGGTTTTGCTTAGGCTTGGAAGAATAAACAACAACTTGTTTATTTTTACTAGTCTTAGCAATTTTGCCCTTAGCTTGTAGCGGTTGCTTTTTCTTTCTTTTCTAGGCCTGACCACCACCAATCGCAAGGATTTGGTTGTCATTCACCTTATTCTTGGAAATACTCTTTTCAAATTCCACCAACATAACATGGAGTTCGTTAATGCTCTTTTTCATACTCTGCATATTATAGTTGCGTGTAAACTCCTCAAACTCCGATGAAAGAGAATTGAGGACAATGCTTACAACTACACGTTCATGATATGAGTATTGCATTCTATCCAAGCGATCAAACAAGCTTTTCATGGCTAGAACATGAGTCCCCATTGGTGTTCCAGATACATATTTAGATGCATGTATATCTCGAATCAAGTCATTTAGCTCAAGTCCAACTTGTTTCTCATGCAGTGCACGCAACTCAGTGATCATCTGATCGGGCCATTTGCTCTCGAATTGCTTACATAACTCAGGAGCCATACTGCTGATCATGAGACAAGCAACTTCATCGTGAATCTTATAAATTGCCTTATAATGATCCTATTCTGTTTGAGGAGCAGTGACATTTGGCTCAACGATCATAGGTGTAGTAACGATTTCAAGTTTTTCCATCACTCTTAGGACAATCCTCAGTGATCGATACCAATCGTTAAAGTTTGGTCCAGAAAGCTTATTGCTTCTTAACGCTGTTTTAGTTTCACCCAAAATCTCATCAGTAGTGGATTTTTGTGTCATTTCTACAAAAGAGAAAGAAAGTTCTCATTAGTACTTTCAACATAAAATTTCTTAACAAAAATGTAAAACCCATGGTTTACTTTTCGTAAAGTCTAGGATCCAAAAGACATATAATCGTTCGTTCACTTGATCTACTAGGAACTAAATGATACTCAAATGGTAAGTGACGTTCAATAATTGCATTTACCGATGCAATTCCTAGATTATGAGACTTAATGTCATGGCTCGATCAAGCATCAAAATGGTAATCGTGACATTAATCATGTTTCGTCGCATCTTATTGCCATCGACGTTTACAGTCTCACTACATAACTTGATTTAAGTCGTCCAACTGAAGACTGCAGATAGTCCACCACTCATCGTAAACGTCTCACGTAGAATGACGAGCAAGTACAAGTTGTTTAAGCAATATGGATAGCAATATGACTTAATTCCTTGGGTGACAAAATCTATGTACGAAGAAGCATGCACACAACTTCGTCACATAATTTGAGTGTTTTAAAACCAAACGTTTTAATTACTGGTTTTATACGCGTTTCTATGATTGCCTAATTCCTATACACCAACTGTAATAATCAAATGTACCATCGTCATCATAAAACCCTTTCGGTAGCTAAGGTATAACCAGAAAAGCAAGTGAGGGTAGAGGATGACAACACATCTCTTAAAATCTGACCTCATTAGGAGTAGAGTAGAATACATCCGCAGACTTTTCTAGACATCGTCCTTTATGTAGGTGAACTTAGTTCGGTGTTTGGTAAATAATAAACGCATAATCGTGTCTAAATGTCAATGTGTGCAACTTCATAGGCTCACGCATTTACGGACACATATTTGCTAAAACTATTCAAATACCTAGAAGTTAATTATCGATGAATAATCATCTAAAATACTAAATTAGATTTTATAATCGATTTTGCTATCAAACTTTTTTATATTTCGCATATTGACCGAAAATATATCTTATCTTACATTTTTTGCATTTTCACCCAAAAATTATCTTTACATCCTAATTTTGTTAATTCATAATTTTTCTATTAGAATACTTAACTCAAACCACATTAACATTTTATTATAACAACTCAAAAACAACTTAACAACTCTAATATTAATTCTCGAAATTTTAAAAACAAGTCTTACATAACCTCATAAGTTAGGATCGAAAATATAAGTCAATACTAAAAAAGGAAATATAAGAATATAAGAACACCACGTTCTCTCAACAACTCAGATCGAAGAACTTCCCCCACACAAGTTGTGGCGTATGCAAAACTATGGAGAGAAGACCACAACTTATCGAGAACTCGAACCATATCGAATGCTCTTAGAATTCTTTTTTCTTTTTTTTTTTAAACAAATATGATATTTGAAAAGTATTTTTCTTACTCCGAATAGTTCACATGATACTGAATGCCACTTGAATTCAGTGCCGACATATACACATAGTTAGTTCTTTGTTTTATACTTTATTTTATTTAAAATGTTGAATACATATGTCATTGTTATTAGTTATATGATATGTTAAATGTTTGACTTCTTCATCCAATTGTTTTGTTCCGAATTTGCTAATCGGTGTCAATTTTACATTCATCAGAGCCCTTGACTCATCCATCGTCTTTAACTTTCTTTTTTCTATACTTATCATATTTACATAAAGGAACAATGTTTAATGACTTAAATATTGAAGCTAAAAACATCTTTAGAATAGGTTTTGAGGTTAATAATCGAAGTTACAAATATGGTAATCATATTTTGGGTAAGCAAGTTATAAGAATATGAAGCCGGATAAACGAAGTTGTAACTTAATTTTTACTACAAGTTGTAACATTTTATTTTACGAAAGTATGTTAATCACATTCCAAACAAGTTTTCTTTTTACTATAAAAGCAATTTATTTATTTTTTAAAACAAAAAAGCTACAACTTGTAAAAACTTTGGTTAAAATGTGTGTTTGACGTAAATTGCTGGAGATGAAGATTGAGTTGAAGCTTAAACTTAATCTTATAAGTCAGGATTGAAAATATAAAAAAAAATATATGTTTAATAAACTAGCTGAACCTGAAACTTATAAATATGAAAAGAAAATAAAAAGGGTATATATAAATATATATTTCATTTAAAATGAAGAGTATTTATGCAATTTAATTTACTATAAACCCAAATCTATTTTATAAGCTACTTTAATAACTTATATTTCAGAACTTATATTTTTAATAGGTTTGTTTAACCAAATAAAACTTATAAAAAACCTTATAAAAAATAATAAGTTTAAACTTCTATGAACCCACATGCCAAGCATACCAAAGTTTCGATATCAAAAGAGAAACAATGATTATATTATTTTCAATTATTATTTAGTGACATATATGCTTTCATATTACACATTATATATACTAACAAAGAAATTTAATAAATAAATTGTTGTCAACAACTGATCTACATGATTAATGGTGGTGGCAAGATGAGCGGTTCGGGTTGGCCCGCAAACACTCTTTTGACTGGTTCAGGCTGAACCTGTTTGGACCCAGTACCCAACTTGCCTATCTTTCCACCACTACTTAAATGGACCAAAGAGTTACAAAAAGAAACAGGTATTAATTATCACGGTAATGATACAATCATGGTTATCTAGAACAATTTAGAATTGTAATGTGTTCGGATTAGGTCTTACATGTCGGGAGACTTTTAGCAGAAAATGCACATTATTATACCGGAAGCTATAATTGATCGTCTGTTCTGACTTCCTAAACACTTGGTATCTTTATGACAGATTTGAGCATCCTCTTCTAATAGAGGGCAGAGACAAATGTGAATGGGTTCTTCCAATAACCGTGCATGCACCTCCATTCGCGACTACAGTGTCTCATAGTAGAAGTGATAAGCCAGCTTCGCTAGAACCTTTGTGGGACCGTTCTTGACGGTAATTATCAACAACCGTTTGTTTACTAAATAGAATGGACTTATGGTAAACCAATGACCGTTTGTGCAATAATGTTAAAAGAACATTATAGTTTACAAAAATGAGC